>JALIZH010013973.1:0-54450 GCA_030522465.1 Rhipicephalus appendiculatus | reverse complement strand
TGGGTGATGAGTTGGATAAGTAGTGAATGTGTTTGCAAGACGGGTAACGTCACTGCTTCAAATCGTGTGTAATACTGTAGAGCAAAACAGGGTTATCATGTCTAGTTCGACGAGCTCATCTGCAACAGTGGGCCTAAAGTACCAGTTAACGTAATTTGCCGTGACTATGCAGAGAATGCATAGTTTTCAGCATGTCAGAAGTTGTGCCCCCGTATTGTATCATTTGCCAAATATCACGCCTGCTATCACACTCCTCTAATAAATACTGCCAAATCTCAGTATATTTTCTAGGAATACACAGTGAAATAAAGCCGTATTTTTCAAAGCACACAGTAGTTCCAGTGCGCCTTAGATCCCCAATAGGCAATCTCAACACGTGAAATACTCGCAAAGTAAGAGCCAGTAATCTTTCGAAGACAGAGGGACTGTCTACATGATTTATGTGCTGTTAATGCGACTTTAAACATGTTTGGTTCGTTTTTTTGTCGGCTATCAGACTATGTATTAGGAAGCAAGAAAAATATTTAGGTATTTCTGTGATCCTTACCATGTCAGAAATGTTTAATGGCGGGCATATGGTTGTATCGACAGCTGCAATGAATAATGGAATGATGCAATGAATAAATAAATGAATCAGTTTTCTTCAGTAATAAAAAAACGTCACTAAATTTTTTGTGAACTCAAATTTCATGTTATTTTAGACATATCGCCCATGAGCAGAGCTGCCTGCACAAAGACTATATTATTAATGCGCTTTTCAACTGTAGGAAACGAAGTCAAACCACGGTCGTAAGGCCATCAGAGTGCTTTCACCAATTTCACAATTTAGTGAATGGCATTTTGCGCATAAAAAACACCAACACGAAGGGAAGAAATCACGAGACAAGCGCAGTGTTTATGTTTTGTTTTGTTTTTTTGCGGAAAATGTCATTTACAATGCAATACTAACTCGCCCAAAGCTATGTTCTCACAATTTAGCTCAAGTGACTGCGCGCAGATCGGTTTCCTTCTGACAAAACGCGCAATCTCTCTAATGTACTTAATTGATTTTTGATGGTTAAGACGTTTCTCACGGTCTATACATTCCTGAAAAGTGAAGAGCAAACGATATTCATACATTTAAATTACCACACAATAAATAAATACTTATAATGTAAAATATTCGCCAAATGATTCACGTTCGAAGCTAGCGCCATTGAAAATTGCGGCCAAGTTCCTCAAGTAAAAACAAATATTTCGTTGCGAATGATGCTAAAAATTTCTAGCGCACGGACGTCGTTAAAGTATTTAAAATGAAAATTGAGAAAGGTGCCATAGCAATATAAGACAGATTTTTGACGCACTGACGTCAGAACACCAGCTATATGTCTGCGATTTTCAATTTTGTGCACCACTCCTCTCTGTAACGCCGCTGTGGCATTGATAGTATTTAAATAAATAAATAAATAAATAAATAAATAAATATGTGCGCCTGAACACTGCTTGCTAAAAATTAAAATGGAGTGCTCCCCCTTGCTCTAATTAAGTGTCTCACCCTTGCTCTTTTAAAGGGGCCCTGCAACACTTTTCTGAGAAATCATCGGGTAACCTCGCTATCACAGTTTATTGTTTCATGAACGGACTCGGGAAGATCTTTAGAACCGATAAAGTACGAGGGGAGTTCCAGGCATTTGTGCAACACTCGAAGAGCTCCCCTCTCCTTTCGTACCATAGACTACGCTGAAAGCTACGCGGTGGCGAAATGGGACAGGGGCTGGAACGAGTGACTAGGTCCGTATGTTGACACGCGTCGGAACCTGGACAACTTTCTTTCTTTCTATCTTTCTTTATTTAGTTCTTTCTTTCTTTCTTTCTTTCGTTTCTTTCTTGTTTTTTTAAACGTGCGACCAACAACCAGTGTGATCACGAGCACTCTGGTGTAATTCGGTAGTGCAATTTTAACGCTGCAGAGCGTGGTGCGGGAACATCATGGCACACAGCGGCGGGCGCGATAACTATGATCCTCACGTTGCTGAAATGACCCAGTGTTCATGTTCACGTGCAGTGTGGATATGCCACGAAGATGATTTTAGGTATATGTCATCATTTAACGATACAAGACCCAATGATTCCTAGCTCACTGCGAAATTTAATGGTAAATTCTATGAGGCGCGCGCGTGCGCCATAATGATTGGGCCACATCTTCACAGAAGCTTCGACTATCGATAAAGAACACTTTCTGACCTCTTTCTAAAACTGTTGCAAGGCCCATTGTGTGCCCTATGTTGGTCCGCAAGCGGGGTAGTTTTTTCTCGCATATACCTGAGATCAACACCGCTGGGCTGTTAAAAACAACTTCGCTGACGCCAGGTCAGCTAAGCGAGCAATAGAACTTTATCTATAGACTCGATCGATTCTCAACCAGTAGACAGTTTACCTTGAAATTATGCAGCCCAAATTGTGTATTAGCATAATAACTGCGCCGCTACACTTACTTTAAAGCAATGTAGTCAGGCGAATAAGCAATTAAACCTATCGTTACGGCAACGTCGTGAAATTCAGCTCGCAAGGCTCACTTTGGCAAGCGAGACGGCAGACAGCGTAAAACTAACCCGGATACAGCAAAATAGTTGTCACCCAACGATAAACAAGAAAGGCTCGCTGTCTTTGTCGACGCATCACGTGGTGGGGCGGCGCTATGCACACGCTGTCGAGGTCCTCGACTCGGACATCTCTAGCAAACAAAAAAATGCAGCTCCACAAATGCTAATCCTGAGGAAAGGCGTAGAACGGGCATCCCACAATTCCCATTAGTAGAGTCCCCAGTGCTCCGTTTACCAAACCGTCGATGGTGTCAATGTTGGAGATAGCATGTTGGTATTCCCTGGCACTAGTAGAACCTTCTAAGGGAGCTTAGCAAATCCGCTGTGCCACTAGCACGCTGCTTTTTTCTGCTCTTTAACGACTTCCTGCTTGTTACGGCAGTTAGTATTCGTGTCGTCTGCAGTGATTTTGGTCAGGTTGTTTCCTTTTCAGATAGTCGAGAGGAGCAATCGTGCGCGTGGCGAAGCTGCGCCACGTGCTTGTTCTCTTAATAAAACTTTTTTGTTGGGCTAGTTGGTACATGCTTACTGAAATACAAATAGACGCAAACCTTCGAGGAAGAAAATTAGAGGCAGAACAGAAAGGCCGTCACTCGCAACTAACTTTATTCTCAGAACATCAGCTACTTTAATAGCCGTAGCAGCTATGCGCGCGCACATCACCTCACGTGCTAGTCAAAAAACACTCGATAAGATTGACAAGAAATGACAAAAAAAATCGATTAAACGAAAAAAAGATTCGAAGAAATCAAACTCACCACCACGCAGAGCAACAGAAGTGTCACTAACACATATATCTCCCTTCTTTTTTAATGTAGTAAGCTTCCATGATTTCACGCGCTAATGTATCATTACTCTTTCCAAGAACGGAAACACTGGAAAACCCGGGCTCACACTTACAGGAACCACAGTGCACCGGCAAATGTGCCTAAAGTTTATTTTTCACGGAAACTTTCGGCACATTTGCCGGTGCACTGTGGTTCCTGTAAGTGTGAGCCCGGGTGAAAATACAACGTCTTCGGCTATATCGCCGAGTTGCCAACCCTGGGCGCGTTGTCCGCATCTTCATCCAATACGGTGTCCGGTGGCCTCGAGGCTCCACCCACGAAGGAGGGGTAAGACACCACAATGCAAGTGGAGAGGGCACAGTCCAAAACGATGTCCAAATATGGTCACGAAAACAGCACCAAGGTTTTGCGCACAGCACCAACTTTTGCACGCGTTTGAAGATCTTGGCTTGGGCTGGTTCCAGGAATTCTTCCAGGCCAGGGGCCAGAGTCTCCGTGCCCGTGCCGAAGAAAGGGGACGGCTCGACAGGAATGTCTTCCATCAGGCCACTCCACGCAGCAGGTGCTACGGGGAGAGAGGGGGGAGTGAAGGTTGCTCGTTCAATCCCTCGTCGTCTCGCCCTTGCTAATTTTCCGTGACTTCGCTCCTATTGTGCAGCGGCAGTCGGATTAGTCTTGTTGTCGCCCCAACATCAAATACCTCAGTCGGCTCGGACCTCGGGGCTTGCTTGAATGACCGTTCGTAGTGGAGGTTACAGTGGCCTTCTATGTCGTGCTGGTCCTCTGGGTGCAGAACCGGGTCGGTTGAACCCCTTGTGTTCACGCCAGGCCGGGAGATAACCACGCCGGTTTTGACTGCCTTCCTCGCTTGGAACGGGACAATGAACTGTTTGGTGGGTTCGCAGCAGCCGAAGGAATTCGACGCCGAATGGCGATCGTAACAGTCTCTCGCGCGAGCGGGTAAATATCTCGATGGGCTCAGGTTTGCAGCCACAGTCCGGAGAGATCAGCGCTGACATCCGGTCTGGTGAAGACTGTCCCAGATGAAGTAGTGTTCACCACCTGCTTCATTGTTGGCTCAACAGAGATCACATACACACATGAAAACACAACCACTCAGCCGGTGAGCGCCAGACAATTCCGCCCAACTCCACCAGGCAATTTTTCCCCCCTTTACTAACATTTTCAAAAGGAAGTACAAAATTTCATTCAAAATTTTTACTCATACTTTAATGTGAACAAAACAACAACACTGGAAGCACACCAAATCCGAAACCCTGGATAACCGTGTCTTCAATGTTTTTCAAACGAGTTCAAATGAACTCCGAAAAGAATTTAAAAAAAAACATAATCAACAGCCCTTGTCTAGGTCAGGAAAAAAAATATGCCAGAACTGTCGAGAATGCCGCTCGCGTCAGGGACATCGACTCAAGCCATCAGCGTTGCCATGAAGTACCCCCCTTTTTGTAGCGTATGTCAAACGTATACTGTTGCAAAACGAGGCTCCAACGCAGCAGGCGGGCGTTCTTAGAGGACATGGTCTGTAGCCATGGTAAGAGGACAATGGTCTACCTCTACAATGAACTTGCTTCCGGCAATATAACAGGCCAGTTTCTGGACTGCCCACACCAAGCACCCACATTCCTTCTCTCTAGCGCTGTAAACCTGTTCGCGAAGGGTGAGCTTCCGGCTAACGGAGCGGGTGGGATGCTCTTCACCTCCCTCGACCATTTGACTAAGAACTGCCCCCTCATGCCTCTATCACTAGCGTCACATTGGACTATGAAAGGCTTCGAGTAGTCTGGCCAACTAAGCAAGGGTTGACTCGACAGGGCCGCTTTCAAAACACTGAAAGCCTTTTCTTTCTCCTCGTCTCATTCGACCCTTTGGGGGCTCGGTTTTGCGCAACGCACCTGTACGAGCGCTGGCGGTGTCTGAATACCTAGGGATGTACCTACAATAGTAACCAGCTATCCCAAGAAATGCCCGAATATCGGTTTTCGTTCGGGGCTGGGGAAAGTCCTGGATAGCTTCCGCTTTCATTTCAGAGTGACGGCGATGCCCTCGACCGATTACATGCCCGAGGTAGAGTACCTCTGCTTGTGCTAGCTGGCACTTCGGCGCTTTTACCGTTAAGCCCGCTTCGCGTAAGCGTGTTAGTACGGCTCTCAAATGCACCAAGTGTTCCGGCCAGGACGAAGAAAATACCGCGGCGTCGTCCAAGTAAGGTAACGCGAAGTCCTCTTGACACCGCAACACCTTATCCATTAAGTTTGGAAAAGCAGTAAGGCGCATTCTTTAGGACCGAAAACTCAACACTTTGGGACGGAATGTCCCCAAGGGTGAAATAAATGCAGCGTACCGGCTCGCCCTCTCGGTGAGCGGCACCTGCCAGTAACCTCTCACTATGTCTAGCGCAGAAATGAATTTCGCGCTGCTTACCATCTCGACGCGTTCCTCAATGTGGGGTATTGGATACGTCTGATCCTTGGTGATGGGGTTTAAATTCCGATAGTCTATGCAAGGACGCGGATCTTTCCCAGGTACCTCCACGAGTATTAACAGGGAAGAGTAATCACTTCACATGGCTCAATCACGCCCAAATCAAGCATCTTGTTAACCTCTGCTTTTAGTAGTTCAAGCCGGCGAGGTGACACCCGATATGTCTTAGATCTTACTGGTTCCGACGAGGTAAGCTCTATGTCATGAGTGAGGACGGATGTTCGGCCTGGCACGCTCACAAATCTGTCCTGAAACTCGGTCAAAAGAGCATGCCGTTCCTGTTTTTGTTCCGTCGTTAGCTGTGCCTTTAGTACTAAGTCATTGATCTTTTGCTCGACCGTGACTTCAACAGATTCTGGAGCCAATTCGGGAAACTCTACTGGAACTTCGTCCAGAACATTCAACATCATGTTCACAATTGCCTCCCGCTCTTTATATGCCTTGAGCAAGTTGCTATGGTACACCTGGTGCACCTTACGACTCCCCGGTAGTTTTACCACATAGTTGGTTTCTGACAACTTCTGTGTAACTTCAGCCGGGCCTACCCATTGCACTTCAAGCTTATTCTTTTGTGAGGGCCTCAGTATTATGACCTTGTCTCCCTCAGCAAAGTGTCGCGCCTTAGCTGTTCGATCATAGTAAAGCTTAGCCTTCTGCTGTGCTTTGGTCATCACACACTCGGTCAGTTATTGGGCTTTTGTTAGACGATCCAACAATGTGAGGACATATTCTACTACTACAGCATCATCACCGTGACCTTCCCACGACTCTCTGAGTATGCGAAGAGGAGATCGCAGACTGCGGCCGCAGACAAGCTCCGCTGGCGTAAAACCTGTTGTGTCATGCGGTGCAGTTCTTAATGCAAACATCGTTGCAGGTAAGCACATCTATAAGTCGGTTTTTTCTTTGAAAACATAAGCCCTCAAAACTCGCTTCATCACGGAATGAAGCTTCTCTACCGAGTTTGATTGTGGATGGTAGACCGAACTGTGTATTAACATCACGCCGCACTTCTCTAGGAAGGTTGTAGTTAAGGCACTAGTGAAAGCGGTGCCTTGGTCCGATTGTACCTCCGCAGGAAAACCTACACGGGCAAACACAGACAGAAGTGCGTTTTAGTAGCTGGGCAGATTACTGTCAGGATGTGACGGTGGCCCGAGGTTGTCTTGGGCAAAGGACCTACGGTGTCAGTAACGAGCCGACGAAAGGGCTCCGTGATTACGGGCACCAGCTTCATTGGAAATTTCGCTTTATCTCCTGGCTTACCAACTCGCTGACAAGCATCACAAGATTTTACAAATCTTTCTACATCCTTAAAACATCCAGCCCAATAGTATTCCTGCAAAAGACGACTTTTCATCTTCTTTACTCCTAAGTGGCCTGACCACGATCCTCCATGCACCGAACAAAGCAGGTCCTGGCGATACGCCTGAGGTACAACCAGCTGGTCAAACTCCCCTCCTCTCCTGTCTAGATATTTACGATAGTGTATGCAACCCCTTTCTTGGAACTTCACATTCCGTTTAGCGACCCCTTCCTTCGAACTGTCTAGGTAATTCCTAAGAGTTTGGTCACCCTTCTGTTCCGCTATTAAGAAGGAAGTGTTCACGCCCAGCAGCCGACTTAGGTTATCCGAAATTGGCGTGACGCACAACTCCTTTGTCGTTTGTTCTACCTGGAATGAGTCACCCTCTGTGCTATCCTATGTGCTACCAGGAATCGGCTCTGGGGCCACGGTTGTCTCTAGCTGCTCCGTCGACGAGGCGTCAATGACCCCCTTCCGATTCGGGACTGGGCTCATTGTCGCCTTTAGGCACGGTTGTCTCCGCGACTGCGGCTTTAGGAGCCAGTTCTCGCATCTGTTGCTCTGTCATCGCGGTGTCAATGACCCATGAAGCGAAAAAAAAACAGCGCGAAACACGCTACAGTGAAAGAGACGGACCAAGCGCTGAACTAACAGGGTTGTTAGTTCAGTGCTTGGACCGTCTCTTTGACTGTCCCGTGTTTCGCGCTGTTTTTTTCGCTTCATTGATCATGTACCAACCGGCCCAAATCAGCACCTTAGTGAATGACCCCTTCTTTCTCTGGACTGAGTTCATTGTCGTTTTCAGGCTCGGTTGCCTCTGCGACTGTGACTTTCGCAGCCAGTTCGCGCGCCTTTGATCTCGTTAGTGTCTGCACTATGCCTTCTCCCAACGTGAGACCTTTCTCTTTCAGCATTTGATCTGACTTATTTGAGAACAAGTAAGGATACTGAGGTGGGAGATTGGGCGACACCGCGGCTTCCGTTTCCAATGTGCCAAATGCACCTTTGAAGACAACCTTAGCTACGGGAAGGCACTGACTGTTTGCCTCCACGACTCGCCTAATCCAGGCACAGTCTCCGGAAAACTGTCCGGGTTGAACAAATGACGGCTGAATCACGTCCATAGTGGCTGCGGAGTCTCTAAGAACCCGACACTGCTTGCCATTCACGGTAAGGTTGTACATATAAGATTCTAACAGCGTCATGTTCTCTTCGGCCTCATTCAAGGACAAGAAAACTACTTTTGACTTTTTGCAATCTATTGCGAAGCGCCCTGTTTCCCGGCAATTGAAGCAAGCTCCAGATTTCCTTGCCTCGAACCTCTTTTGGGTCCCTGCCGACGCCCCATGGTTAGGTGCCCTGTTACCATCACTCTTACTAGGAGTTCCTGCGAGATTCTTCGCCTCCTTTCTAAATGACGCACCCTTTGGACGTTGAAACTTTCCTTTCTGCTCCCTTCTAGGTTCTACGCTTGCCCCGAGGGCGCGTCGCGTAACGAGCTCTTCCGCGAGCTCAGCGGCTTTCGCCACTGTGTTCACGTCTGGTCTATCCTGTACCCAGAACCTCACATTTTCTGGTAACCTTTGGTAGAATTCTTCCAGACCAACACACTCAAGTACTCTGTCATGATCCCTATATGCCTTTCCTTCTTTAAGCCATTCCCCTCATGTTGGCCATTAACTTGTAGGCAAACTCCGAGTACGACTCATTTTTCTCTTTTACGGCATCTCGGAATTTTTTGCCGGAAACCTTCAGCCGACAACCTATACTTCTTGAGCAGGCTCGCTTTTACTTTACTGTACTCGTTAGCCTCCTCTTTCGTCAGGCGCGCGATTACTTCTGATGCCTCTCCAGGAAGTACGGACAACAAGCGTTGTGGCCATGTCTCCTGGTCAAAACCTTGCCGTTCGCAAGTTCTTTCAAAGTTGACGAGGAACAAACCAATGTCCTCCCCCAGCTTATACGACCTCATTAGGACCGTCATTTTGAACTTGACACGCTCTGCTGTACCGGAGCCCTCGTTGCCTCCTGCTCTACTACTATTAATAATATCTAGCTCGATACGCTTCATTTCAAGCTCGTGCTTTCGTATCCTATCTGCCTCGGCTTCTGCCCTTCTTTGGGCTTCTGCCGCTTTTTTTCGGCTTCTGCCTTTGCTTCTGCCGCTTCCCTCTCCCGAGCGTCCTCGACATAGCCTGGGAGGTCGTCCTCGTTTAACCCTGTCTTGAGATTCTTCTCTATCAGTTCTAGGCCTTGTTAGGGAGTCCGGCAAATCCAGATTTAATTCCCTCGCAGTTGGTAGCAACCTGCATTTTCACTGGGTTTTCAAACTCATGGCTGCTTCCGGTACCGTTCTCTGTTCCACAAATGATTTCCTGTCTGGCAACTAATTAATGCTGACGACAACGACAGCCCTCTAGATTTCTGCCTTGCCTCAAGTTTCCCGTTAAGTTAGTCTACATAAAAAGCTTCCTTAGGCTCTTACGCGGAATCCTGTCCTTGTCACTGTTAACCTTGTCGCCTCTGACAGAAATAGCTTAAACAAGCTATCTCACAATTATCTGCCTGACGCAAGTTACCTGTTAACCCAATGACCAAAACAGCTACACTCTACCGGCTTTTACCTAACACAGAGAGTAAATGCCTGGCAAAGTTCAACAGAGAAAGTCGGCACTCACCCAGCTCGCAGTCATGCCTCCAGCGTCGTACATCTCAGGAGTGCCGTTCGGTTGCCTCTCGAGGTCGATGAGCTCGTCTCATCCCACCGCTGCCGTCCAGTTGTTGCGACTCCGGGTCCTGCAGGTCTGATTTCTGGTAGCTGGACCCCCGTCTCCCAGGATTCATCGCCCAACAAGTCAGAAGAGGCGTCCGTAAGAATGACAAAGATTTATTTAGATAGTGAGAAGAGTAGCAAGAAGTGACAAGAAACGTCAAGAAGTGAGATGAAATGAAAAATACAATCATGTCTTCGGCTTTTATATCGCCAAGTTGCCAACCCTGGGCGCGTTGTCCGCATCTTCATCCAATACGGTGCCCGGTGGTAGAGTGTACTAGGTGGCCTCGAGGCTCCATCCACGAAGGAGGGGCAAGGCATCACAATGCAAGTGGAGAGGGCCACAGACCAAAACGATGTCCAAATATGGTCACGAAAACAGCACCAAAGTTTGGCGCACAGCAGCAACTTTTGCACGCGTTTGAAGATCTTGGCTTGGGCTGGTTTCCAGGAATTCTTCCGGCCAGAAGGCAGAGTCTCTGTGCCCGTGCCGAAGAAAGGGGACGGCTCGACAGGAACGTCTTCCATCAGGCCACTCCACGCAGCAGGTGCTACGGAGAGAGGGAGAGTGAAGGTTGCTCGTTCAATCCCTCGTCGTCTCGCCCTTGCTAATTTTCCAGTGACTTCGCTCCTAGTGTGCAGCGGCAGTCGGATTAGTCTTGTTGCAGCCCCAACAGCAAATACCTGAGTGGCTCGGACCTCGGGGCTTGCTTGAATGACCGTTCGCAGTGGAGGTCACAATGGCCTTCCATGTCGCGCTGGTCCTCTGGGTGCAGAACCGGTCGGTTGAACCCCTTTTGTTCACGCCAGGCCGGGAGATAACCACGCCGGTTTCGACTGCCTTCCTCGCTTGGAACGGGACAATGAACTGTTTGGCGGGTTCGCAGCAGCCGAAGGAATTCGGTGCCACTGGCGATCGTAACAGCGTCCAGATTTGAGTCATTTTATTGGGAGATTGGTATCGACGTGTTGTTGGAACCCTTTCACCAAATTTGCTTCACAAATGACCTGTATACGATATGGGAAAGTTTTCTTTCAAAACCCAATGTGTACTGGTAAATAAATTGTAGAAACTCCCCCCCCCCCCCCCGCCCCCTTGTTCCTAACTCCTTCATTGCACTGGCCCTCGTGGTACTAAATTGCGTGACTGCGGCCCGCTAGCTGCGGTGAGTGTGAGACCCCTTTACTAGATGAATTCTTGTAAGTGAAACGGTGTGGAAGCACCACTCCTTCCAAGTTTCAAAATAAACATGCCGACTTGCTGCACTCGCTAAAAAAGTTAATTGCTAACTCTGATAATTTGGTGGCTGACCACGACAACTTTCCCGCACTTCGTGTCCCCTGAATAAATAACCTATCTCCTAAGGTGATTTTCACGTGCCTCCCAGTGCTGAATTTTATGGCAACCATAAAAGTTAATATTTAACACAGTGTGTAATCATGGACAATGACGCACACATCAACAAACAATGCATGATAAAAAACAGTTTAGGTTATGGTCTGTGGCAGAAGTTTTTAATAAACGGTATCTTTCACAACTCCGTGTTTCCATGTTAGTATGTTGTAAGGAAATATTTCATCATGAACTTCGCTAAGAAGCTGTGTAGTCAGAATGTAGCACGCCGCCCCCCCCCCCCCCGCCCCCCTTCTTGCCCCCAAAATTTGTTTTCGCCGGGGCATACAGAGCGCAAAATGACTGCCCGGCTCCCCCTTCAGATCGAACGTATGCCACCGCTAAAGCTACTTGTGTGGTTTCATCTCCGACGTAAGCACGTCTCAATTTGACACTACGCGTACTATTGCTACGTCTTGAGTGTACCGTTGGTTCTACCGCGTGATGAATGTGTGAAGTGCTGCTCCCTTACGTCACCACAATTCGGCACCATTCTTTCATCGTTAAAAAGCGTGTCGTTTGCTAGTGCCCTTAACGCTGATTTCCAGACTTGTGTGAACCACTAATAGACGCCACAAATATCTAACTAAAACATACAAGAGACATTCTCCATGACTCGTGGTTTGTGGGCATATGGTGCGTAGGAGCGGTGATATGGTCCCTGTGATACGCAATTCTTAACCCTTTTGGCCCTGGTGGTGTCAAATGACACCACCACACATTACCCCTAGCACCTCGGATATGAAACCAAAACTGCTCATACTTGGGGCAATGCTTCTTCCATGATCCGCACTGCTATTGGCATGAAAGCTGTGGCATGTTTGAGCGGAGCTGGGTGCCACAAAGAAGAAGCTTGACCGAAGGTTTGGGTGAAGCCGCGGTTGAGTAAGCTGAGGAGGGTAAGCGCGATTTTCGGGGTGACGTACCGAAGCTGTTTCAATGAGTATCACACTGACAAATTAGACGTTGGTTCACATTTTCCGTACTCTAGTTAGTAGCAGGAATAAAGAAGCCATTTTTCTCACTTCCCAATCACTGAGCCATGATGACCTAATTTGATGTCATGTTCATTATTCTTTAAATGCTTACACCACTGCCTCAATTTTTTGTTTGTTGTCTTCTGAGGTCCTCAATATTAGGAAAGCATGCACAAAAAGTGTCCGACCAAAATAAAAAATCCAGGGATGAAAGGGTTAAGTACAGACTGACCAACATTGCGCGTTACATGTTCTAGGGTAGGCTTATTCAGTAAGTTGGACATGTAATATTGGGAAGGGGTGTATACTTACAAGTGCTGGAAACATCAGCTTTTGCTCCAACAAACACCATGAGTGATGTGAACGCAAGTGCCAGGGCTGCAATATACATAACTGCCAGAGTTTGGAATACGTGCTTCAGAACCTGTTGCAAACCAAATGGCAGGTTTCATGTACTTGCAAAAGGGAACAACAGTAGCGAAAAACTCGCGAAGCTTACACTGAGTCGCGCAAGCCTAGAAACAGCAAAATTGGGCAACTATCAAGAATAATCGGGTAGCTTCTAGGTTGTTCCTAGGCCTTAGCTAGGTGATGCATGTCGCTTCCAGGTTGTAACTAGGTCGTTGCTTCTATACTCCGTTTCACAAGCTGTTGGCAACACTACCAAAGGTAGAGCTATCTTGTCTAATCAGGATTGTAGGAGCAATGCAAATAGTCCCTGAAATGTTTAAGCAATCCAGGTCTATTTCATAAATTACCAAACTCAGATATTGAAAGAGAAAGAGAGAAGGAGATGCGGAGATGCACATTGCACACGACAACACACAGTGCAGGGTTTCACAGGCGGCTCGCTCAGCGATGTTGCCTTCAAGAATTGTAGAAGGGCTCTCTCTCTCTTTTACTCCCTTATTCCCCTCTCCCCACGTGTAGGGTAGCAAACTGGACGTAGTCTAGTTAACCTCCCTACCTTTCCTATATTCATTCTTTTTCTCTCTCTCTCTCTCTCAGATATTGAAAACATGGTTAGAATTGATTTTTAAAACGTGCAGAGTGTATCAATCTTTGGTGAAATTTATAGAGAAAGCCCGCATGGGGACATCTCTGCGGATACTTGTTGTGGGGTGGTGATCCGGCACCTTTAGGAAACATGGGGTCACCCTAGTTGTGTCTCAGCAGCATGCCCCTCAAGCTGTGTCGCCAGTCCATCATAAGCTGGCGAAGCAGATAGCCTTAAACGTTCATGACGGGCTTCGCATCGAGGTAGGGGCCAGTGCAAGTGTGGATTCACTTATCAAGACTTTCCCAGGTTAGCGACGAACGCTTATCGGTGGAAAACGCAGACGAAGAACGCGGGTGGAGTTCAGCGGAAGCATTGTTGTGGGAAATGCCGTGATCGGATGAGGAAGCTGTGCTATTTTCACCTAAGCGTCTTGCGAAGGGTGGTGCGATTTTTTTTTTTAGAAAGATGAACTTTTAACTAACGCCAAGGCGGTGCAGCATTTCAAAGAGGAACGAGACGCTACCCATCGTGTCCACAACCCTGAGGCAGAGGATTCTGAAGAATCTTGGCTTTAAGCACAAGAAACGCTCTGGTAACACACTTCTCCATAGAAGCGGCGCACACTTTGCAGTGTCGGCCGCCGGTACATGTAGTAGCTGCGCCTCTACATTCAATTTGTGATGAGGACGATGAGCTGTGAACCCATGTAACCTGCTCACGGTAATCATTACATGGTGCGTACAGGTCGGGAACATCGCAGTGAGAGTAGCCCCAATCAAAAACAAAGAATCCTCGACTGTTACGTTGTAAAATAAAGCTTAGGGTTGATTGATTCAATGAATCATTCATTAATCGATTCAATGGTTCAAATAATCTCATTGGTTGGTTCTATAACAGAAGAAAATATTTTTTTGAATACACGTTGCATACAAGTTAGAAAAACTATGGCGTGACGAGAACTCATAGGAACAGGTGACGATAAGTATAAATTGACAAAGTCGGGCCAGTTCCTTCGGAACGGATCTCGGCCCGTCGAAAAAATAAACCAAACAGATAAAAAAAGAGCCATGCGCCGCCTGCTACAAAAAGGAAAAGTTAATTAGTATAGTAGACCTCTTTCCACACAGACGGTGCCACCTGTCAAATTCACGGAAGCGACAGACGTGTAGGAACACAGTTACGCAGTGCTCTCTGTCACGATTGGCTGATGGCGCCTGTACCTGCCACAGTGTTGCCAACAGCTTGTGGAACGAGTATAAGTCACTGCTAGGCTTAAGCTAGGTGATGTTAGATTGTTTCTACGTTGATTCTCAGCGCAGTGAGGTTCGAGTTAAACCAAAGACAGTTACAGACACGACGCACGCACGTCATCGTTGGCGTATACCTTCCATCGCTTCGCGATCTTCTCGAAGTCGTCATTGCCTTTCCCGTTCCCTAGTACACTTTCGTTGTACGTACTAAGTGTCTTCGGTTCGCCGCCGTCGTTTCGCAGCCGTTTGATGACAATGATGAATTACTCACTGTGATGGCGCTCGCGCACAAAGGGGCATGGGCTCAGAAACGGGCAGTAAGATTTTAGATGCGAAGCATCTTATGCTCAGGGCTATGTCCGTCCCTCCCTCCCGCGTCCCGCGTCCGGCCACTTACATGAAGTAGGGAAGCACCCACTATGCGAACCAGAACGCTGTAGTACAATATAAGGCCGTCAACCACTACCACAGTCACCAAAGTCATGGCTGAGAGCACAGAGAGCCTGCTTAGCAATGGCTAGGCAGGTGGTGTCTGTCGCCCAGGTTGACTCCATTCATTGATCTTGCTTGCATGTGTTTGGGGGGAAGGGGGGGGCTTAGTCCGTCCCTCCTTCCCGCGTCCCACACCACCACAGCGCATGCGCGTCCCCTCCTCCTCTCTCTCTCCTCTCCTACCCTCACCCCCCTTTCTTTCCTCTAGGAATTCTCTACTCCATGGAGCGGCGCCTGCGTCCTACACCCCCCACAGCGCATGCGCGTCCCCTCCCCCCCCCCTCTCCTACGCTCAACCACTTTCTCTACTCTAGGAATCCTCTACTCTACGGAGCGGCCCCCCGCGTCCCACACCCCCCACAGCGCATGCGCGTCCTCTCCCCCCTATCTCTCCTCTCCTACGCTCACCCGATTTCTCTACTCTAGGAATCCTCTGCTCTACGGAGCAGCGCCCACATCCCCACAGCGCACGCGCGTCCCTTCCCCCCTCTCTCCTCTTGAAATCCTCTACTCTACGGAGCGGCTCCCGCGTCCCACATCGCCACAGCGCATGCGCGTCCTCTCCCCCTCTCTCCTCTAGGAATCCTCTACTGTTCCCGATGTGGGGGGGGAGGGGGCGGTAATCTTACTGAACTGTCTTCTGGTGCTGCACATGGGGTGATTACGAGATGTAGCGATGACTCAAAGTTCTTTTCCGGGTATGCTGATTAAACTGCTATGTCCCAGTAACTGTAGCTCAGTATTTTAATGATAAACAATTGACCATGCGATTGTAAAGAGGTGACAATGAAATGTGGCAATGGTACATAGCCACAACAATAAAATATTAAATTGTTCTATTAAAAACGGCCATTGCCGTGAGAGTATCGATTGCTAGAAAACGGCGCAGGCACGCATGGGACCGGCTTACCACCGAGGCCGAATTTCGTTACGCTCACTGGCACTGGCTTTCTGGCGTACAGCACTGGGCAGCGTCGGGCAGCGTCGATGGTGGTTGCTGTGTTGGGGGTCCACTTTGATAGCATATATTATTAAACATTAGATATGCTTACCTATTAGTGAGCAAGCTATACTCAAGCCTTGCTCGAACCCGATGAAATACGCGCTCGAACGATACCTATCATGTGAACTAAAACACGGTTTTCATATATTTATCGAAAAGTACCATGCACTTTCAATCACAGATATTGAATCTAGAGAGTGTCGCTGCCTCAAACTTCGAGTACGAAGATGAGATGTGAAATATAAAAAAAAGTACAAAGCCATAGCACTACATGCCACGTACGAAAAAAACTGAGTTATGCTTGCCTTTCAAGTAGGTAGTGAGCTCTTCGTTAGAAGCTGACACTGCGGACCACTAGGCCACTGCTTAAATTCTAAATCGAAAAAGGCTTATTCGAAAGCAGCAGGCGTACATTAACCCCTTATACAGGCGACCCTTCATATACGCACAAGGATGTTCTATTGTTACAACTATTTAATATGGAACACCTTACGTGTTCTTTTTTTTTTAAGGCGAAGCATTTTTTTTTGCGTACTGCAGACTCCTCGAGCGTTTCTTTCTATCTATCTGTCTGTCTATCTATCTATCTATCTATCTATCTATCTATCTATCTATCTATCTATCTATCTATCTATCTGTCTACCTATCTATATATATATATATATATATATATATATATATATATATATATATATATATATATCTAGCCGCCTATTTCTGGGTGCTCTCGTGATCACCTCCTTAACTTGGGGTAGACCAAAATGAATACGAGAGGGTAAGGTGGTTTGGCAAATATGGCTCGCTGATCATGGCATGAATAACGTGAAAACCCCCCTCGCGTACGCCATCAAACCCTTCCCTCCAGATACTTGTGGCACACACCCGTATACCACGGGCCACGGTATGCAGGTATGCGCCACAGCTGATGAACAGTTTATAGCTACCCAGGAACGACGAGAACAGACATTGGTAATTTTAACGCGAGAGCATGAATGTCAGGGCCCCAGCAGGAATCGAACCTGAGCATTCTACGTGGCTATCAAGTATTCTAGCAAAGAGCCACGCCAGGTCTCGGTAATGTTTTTGAAAACGACCCTAATATTCGCGAAACGTCAATTGTGGTTGCCGTGCTAGCTGTGTAATTTTATAAACATTACATTTGTACTCCTGTGACACAGCCGTCTTGTCAGGATAACGTCAATTGTAGTTAAGCGCCATCCCCTGAAGCTGATATATGTAGCGCTGTCACGGGCTACCATGCTCGCGAGCTTACCGCTTCTGGCGTTGCTAATACCCATCTTGATCTTGGCATCGTTACACAACTGTAAACAACTGGTTATCTAAAACCATAAGCGACTGTTCATTGTATGTATGAGCGTACAAAATTGATAAATATATTTAGCGTTATATCATAACATTTCACTCAAGGAAACATTACAACGTAGTCACCATCCCTCCGCATGCTTCGCATAACAGCGATTCCCAAGGTACGTGGGGTCTGCCGATTTTTTTTCTTGTCAGTAGCACGGAAAGCTCATAAAAACATTCGCGTTAGTGTAGACGGGAGCGCCCCGCTTGGTAACCTATATTTGCTTTGCGATTAGTGATCAAATTAGTGACTTCTGAACATAATGTTACGACACTCTATAATAATCTAAATAGCAATACTGCCTTATAAGCTTTACTTAGTGGTAGGTTTCTACGCCACTTACTTAATCAAACCTAACATTATAGGCATTCACAATGTGGTATCCTCCTGGCGGACAACATGTTTCCAATGTTAAAGATTTTGGACATTGCGAATTCAGCATTAACATACGCCAACCTGTTGCAATGACCTACACATTAAAAAATATGCATAAATAGATGTGGCCAGTGTATACAACTTTACACAGAAACGATCTTAGTGTAAAGAGAACATTTACGGCACATGACTAGTTTTCTGATTTTTCAGTCACATATTCGGTCAAGCACGAAGTTTACAAATATGTTTACCGCCCGAAAGGACATGTAGCAGACAGGATCATGTCCACAGGAGAAACGGACTACTGTTGGGAAGTGCGCAACGCTAATGGCAGTTCGAGACCAAAGTTTTGGCAAAGTGTTTAGCATTACTGCTGCATCTATGTTGACACTCCTTTTAGACTGACAGTATTTGGGGTCTCAAGAAAGCCTCTTTTTTCACACCATAATTGGATAACGAACACGTAAATATTTATTTTAAAAAATACATAACGGCGAGCTTGCCAGCCGGAATCTAAGAAATTATGGCTAACATGAAAAATAACCTAATATAACAGGAATACAAGAGATAAACCGCAACGCTCATATAAAGCACAGCGAATGCGGCGTTGCCGACGATGAACACACCACGAGAGTCCGTGGAAACAAGTTCCGGTATCGCACCCACGGACCTCCCAGAGAGCTTGCCGTCGCCGATCACGCCAAACCCCCAAGAGAGAAAGCGCTCTCAGTCTGATGTCACCGCGTAACCTCGCCATCACCAGGAGGCACCACTGGTGCCCCTTCGGGAGCACAGCGCTAACTCTCGCTCGTCAGTGTTCAGGCTAAGTACGACATTTACGTGCCATGAGGTGAACGCAATTTTACATGCGACTCCTGTCATCACGGCCAACGTGGTCAATTTCGCTTGTCCAATTGTGAAATCCCTGTGGTGTTTATACTCTAATTATCCCTGCACCATGCTCGGATACTTGAGGGCCTCGGAGGAATTTGCAAAAGAACACTCCAACAGCAGTAACAACAGAAGTCCCAGGCTTGAAAAATAAGCCAAGTCTGGTAATCTTTTCACCTTAGATCAAATATGTATTGAAGTATTATAACTGAAATGAGGGTGACAAAACGCAACAAAGGCATTGTTGAACACCTAATTCGAGAAAGCGTAAAATTAGGTTTGACAATAAATAGGCGGAATACAAATAAAAAACCGCCAGGCCTGCGCAGAAGGCGCAGCACAGCCGCAGCGAAAGCTGGAAGTGCGGCATTTAGCCTTTATTTTAAACACTCTTGGGGCAACTACTACAAGCCCACTTGCATGGTACCCACTACGCTATAAATCATCATAATTTTTGTGTAGTGGGGAAGCGTCTACTATGCCATTCTTCGTCATTCTTCAGAAAAGCGTGGTGCCCGCTACACTCTTGTAATGAATTATGTGCACTTTGTTGATGCTGTGGCTGACGACGATGAAGAATTATGCTACAGGCTTTTGTAATGGGTTGGAGCATTGAACGCCCCACTCGTTACGCAATTCGCATTGTGTGACTCCTGGTTCTTACTTTACTGCTCTAAAACGCTTTACAACACACGTTAACGCGATTCCTTACCCGATATGAAGCCTGCCTAGGGTCAGTTTGCACCGCAGTTTCAAGCAGTGGCGTAGCTCAGTGGTAGAGTGCTGGGCTGCCACGCAGAGGACCCGGGTTCGATTCCCATTCTGTCACAGGTGTTTTTTATTTATTTAGTTTTTTTCTTATTTCGTGCGATATTGGTTACGGACACCGGCGGCGGCGGCGGCGGCGGACAACTACGGCGCAAAAACGACCCTTGTTGTGATCTCATAACAGCTTTCGCTGTAATAACGTAAATCGACCCGGTGATAGCACGATATTTGAATACAGGGAACGGAACGCTAAAATGTTCACAAATATGTGTATCACTGGAGTAGCCGGAGGGGGGCGGGGGGAGATTTGCACCCTTCCTGCAATTTTTCAATTTTGCACACCTACAAACGCATGCACGAGCATACATAAAGTGTGGTAGAGCCCCCTCCCCCCCCCCAAAAAAAGTGCTGGGTACGCTGCTGCTATGTATATTTAGGTCAGTTACTAACAGAGTAGATTGCTCTTGCGAAATATATTCATTGAAGATTAAAGTTCAGATGGAGTGCCTATGGCAGCCATTCCGAAATCATGACCGGGAACTTATGCCTGTCCTTCGAGCCGAATGTGAAGAATACTTAAATTTTATGAGTACTCACAGACGGTGCTGTAGCTTGGAGCATAACAAAGAAAATGCAGCAGAGGGGGAGGACTAGGCCACATGGGATGGGACCGATCTTGACAGGCGTAACACAGCGAAAGAGGAAGGCAGCGGAATTACTTAGAGTGGAAAAAGGTGGAGCGTGTTCGGAGGATGGAAGACGCTTCAGCTTCACCTTCAAGAGTGCAATGCAACGTATTATCGGGGCCCGTTCACATCGCCTTCTCGTTCAGTTTCTATGTTTCGCTATTCAGGGGACATCCCAACCATGTTGCCGTAGAAAGAACAAAAGCGCAATTGGTATTGAGCGTTATAAGCTATCGCACGCCCAATACTGCAATCAGTGGCGTACCAAGTCTTTCGCGAGTGGGGGGGGCAAACCTACCTCACATGGCAGCCGTGAGATATATATATATATATATATATATATATATATATATATATATATATATATATATATATATATATATATATATATAAAGTTTTCGTTCTGCCCGTCCTCTACTTCATCATATTGTTTCTACTGGATCCAAGGACACCTTCTTCTTCATATATATATATATATATATATATATATATATATATATATATATATATATATATATATATATATATATATATATATATATATATATATATATATCAAGAAAGAGAGTGAGTACTTCATCGACAATCACACTTTGATGGGATTTCAGACACACAGCATTTGTTAAATAGTGTTCAATAATATAAACAAAAGGGACGGTCAGTTTTACGCAGCATCTACTGGGACAACAACGCAAATATGCGTGTTATGCATGCAATAGTGTTACACGCGACGCTTTTTATGCTTTACCTCCCAACTTTCGGAATGCATACAATTATGTAGATGGCGGCCTCCTCAGTAGTATAAATTTGTATCATTTTTGTCAATGTATAAAAACCAGCTCACTAAGAATTGAGTTCTTAAATGCAAAGGAATCCTTAGGAAAACAAACGTACTTTGAACGTTTCTATCTACTTATCTACCTACCTGGCCCCCCTACGTCTGGGTGTTCTTGTAGTTGCCTCACTACCTTAGTATAGACAAAAATCGGCATAGGAGGGCACGAGGATATGGCGAACATAGGTGTCTGGTCACGACATAAATAACGTGAACATCATGTCATGTACATCATGAAACATTCCTTCAGCCATGTGTGTCACATACCCGGATACCACGGGCTGCGGTATGAGGGTATGAGCCCTAAAGTTTGTATCTACCAGGAACGGCGACAACAGACATCGATCATTTAAACGCGAGAGCCTTAAAAAAATCCGGCATCGACCTCGTCGATCCGACGAATGAAAAGAATAAAAATCAGGATCCCAACAGCAACCGAACCCAACCATTTCATGTGGCTGTCATGTATTCTACCACAGAACCACGCAAGGTCTTGAATCTGCTTTGGAAAAAGTTACTATGCAGACATCAAGTCGGTGTAACGTCCATTGTGGTTACTGTGCTAGCTATATAAATTGATAAAGAGGTGATAGACATGGCATATGTACTTGTATTATACAGGCGCCATGTGAAGTTAACATCAATTGTGGCTTCAATGTCAGCTCCGCTTTTCTAACCGTCTCATAAACATTATATATCCACTCATATGACTCAGGAAGCTATAATCAAGCGTTGCTTGGCAACGGAGGAATGCGCTAACGAGTGGTATTCACAGCATTGCTCCGTAGCGTGCACTTCATTTCCATAAAATTTACGTCCGTGCCCTAACGTGAGTGCTGACGTTGAGTCAGGTCATAAATTTCCCTCTAAAGGCCTATGTAGTCGACGCGCCCAGTGAGCGCGCGATTTGCACACTACTACTCCATTTACAAAAACATGTCGATGTACCCCGTAACGCCTGCCAGAAAGAAAATAAGAAATGCGGCATAGACAGGTACTCGCCGACTGCTTCTCATGAAACCCATTCCCAGAGTTCATGGGATCTGCCGAATTTTAAGAAGAAATTGTTGTATGCCGGGGTCCACGGACACTTCAGTGACGTATTTCCGTCCCGGAAACGCCGTCGCAAAAATGTACGCTATCACATGTCAAAGAAAAAAGTTCCGTCAAAGGGCATCGAACCGATGACCTATGGGTCCGCCGCCACAAGTGCCGAACACGCTATCCACTGCGCAACGGCCACAGACTTTAACTGCTATACAAACGCGCCTTTAATATCGCACACTTTCCTCTTACAATGCTCTTGGTCAGCGGGGTAGTGTCGCCCTCTTGAAGCCGTAAAGTAGTTCATCATTACTGTGGCCTCCGCGATTAGCACCTGCAACGCGTACTGCTACGCATCTGCCCCATTCGGCGCATTTACAATACAAGTGCAATTTTGTCAACGCTCAACACACCTTAGCCCAAGCGTTGGTCTCGCTCACAGCGTCTATCCAAACCAAAAATAGATCTGCGACGCGCGCTTGCCTCACCTGGTTGTAATAACGCGTTCCTCGCATCGCGGTCGGGCTACAGGGATGTCGGGGCTACATCGCGGTCGGGCTACATTTAAATCACACTTTAAAATGTCGCGGGATGGCGACCTTAGCCCGATTTCTGCGTCCAATATGCGAAGCTCATCTTGCTATCACGCTTCTTTCTCTGATTATGCTCCAGCCGTTAACATCTACAGAAACCACAATGGTTTGTTTAATAAATTAATCATGGACGTTAGTCGTCGGTATGGAGATGTACCACCAAACGTCAACGAGGGTGCATCTACGTTGAACGGTGCTGTGGCTGCCAAACACGAAAACATACATTGGGCAAACCATCCTATATCAATGTGCAGTAAACATTAAATTAACTCGGTAAAGGCGCGTTTTACTTTCGTGCTGTACCGATTCCTATGAAGGAGGGATCAACCATGTTTTAAGGGCGAAGCTCCTTAAGGCATAGGCTAGTCCCGCGTCGTTGTCGTTGTCTTCGTAGCCACCCTTGTGCGCTGACGATGACGCTGCCATCACGGCACAGCACATGGAATGTACCCACTATGCGTCATCACGATGACGCTGATGACGAGAAGAATAAGCGCCGTAGCCACCTATAGGTCACAGAATGATCACTAGATGGCGCTGCGGTGCCATCTAGTGATCGACCACATGCAACCCAGAACCATCCGAGGAACCTGCATCGATCTCGTCATTGCAAACTTCCCACTACGACCCATCCAAGAACCCCTATCCCTCCACTTCACCGACCATGAAGCCGTTATAATGAAGGCGGAACGGAAGCTACGGCTTATGTAAACGGTAACCACCACGGCTCACGACCAACGAAGACACGGCTCCAGTACGAAAACGGAAAATCACGGCTCACGAATAAATAAAATTTCTTAATATTGTTGCGGTGCGTCGTGGACATGAGCAAGCGTGGTGCTCTCCGAAGATGATGAAGACGACTGTGTGTGAAGGGCTGGCGCGAGGGGCTGCTCAGCCATCTTGTTTGGCTGCCGATTCACCGTTGTCGTTTATTAAACCGCCATCTCACCTCCGTTACAATATATACACACAGTGTTTGTCACGTCTTTGATGATGTACTGGGCAAGATTCCCGAAAGATTCACGGTTTTTACCAATGAACCTCCGGAGCTTCGCCCACTCATCATCATTCACTCCGTGGATATGCGTGGATTTTTTTTTTCAATGAATGATTGCTGGTATACTTTTTCATAATAAGTATTACACTTTCTTGCATATATTCTGACTTGTGTTTATTACAATTTGCCTTCTTTGCTAATAGTCCAAACGGTGTTTCTGGTGCGCGCTTATTAACATTATTACTATTATTGTATTACTCTTATTAACAACTCGTCAACCCTTTTCTTAAAAAAATCTATAATTTGTGGTGTTAGGGGCGTAGTACATTGTAAACAACTCTGTAGTACAACTGACATTGTAGTACAACTGAAACTTTTCTTTGAAAGGAAAAAAAAGGTGGGTGATTATAACGTTAAACTATCCCTCTTTGCTTCCTTCCGAAATGGTCGTTAGGTGCGTATGATTGGTCGAGACATTCTGGGTCATGCAGACTGCACGAGGTCGTTACGCGAGGCAACAAATGACGCGAAAATGATCCATCGCGTAATGACCACTTATGCACGACCACGTAAAAAATAAGAGAATGAACTATTTTCAATACGGCATATTGTTGGCCATTGGTTCTTCGGCATTTAAAATTTTCTGTATGCCGTAAGATCGCCTGCTTGTTACATGACGTCAGAAATCTGTGATATGTCGTGGCGTTTATTACAACTCATGCACAAGAAACAGCGCATTCACGTGGTGAACAATACCTAAAACTTTTTGGAATAGCCAGAGATCGTCTCCTTCTAAACGTAATTCAAGTAGGCTAGCCACCGATCACATTAGCAGCGGCTACTTATAGCAGTTGGCAAGATGGATTCATATGAATAAAATGAACATTCCACTTGCATCATAACGACGTTTAGTTGTTTGTGCGCGTATACAAATCTGTGAGCTCATCTTTGCTGAGAGAGAGAGGGAGAGAGAGAAATAAGTAGCGCTGCGCATGTGTGAGCTTCTTTGTCGTCTGAGTTGTATTTCGAGCTGTAAAAGTCAATTCAAGTTGAATGAGGACCAGCTAGCCCAACTTTTAATTAAGCCTCCTTAGGGCCAAAAACCAAGGACCTTCACCATATCCCTGGTCCAGTGGATGAAGTAGCGGGGCAAGCGTAAAAGCTCATTTTTTCCAGTGTGCTCAAGTCCACTGCTTTCTTCGTCGTCTTGTTGCCAGCTCCCGCCATCGCTGCAAGCTACCATAAGCAAGGCTGATCCGGTTGATCGGAGACTGAAGCGGAAACGTTTTTGGCGCTTCCATTGCGGCAAAACTAAAACAATGAGAAAAGATTTGTCACTCATCAGCTCACAGCAGCTTCGACAGAGCAGCGGTGATGCTATTCCTTTTCGATGAAAGAAAATCATTTTCCTGAAGCAGAAAGTGCTTTGACCTGGTCCAGAAAAAGTTTGCCCGTTCCCATCCGTAATTGCATCGTCAATGATATAAACTTCAGGCCAGGCACAGCAGAAAAAAAGTCACAGTTTCGCCACAAGGCGAAGCAATGAATGCAATAGCAACAAATTGGAATGTCAAGCAGGTCGAAACGTGCAGCGCGCTGCTCACGCACACATGACGCACGAAAACATGCACAGGACGAGAGCGAACTAAAAACATTCACAGCTCGACATTTAACGCGCTGCTCAAACAAAAAACGACGTACGAAACGTATTCACAGGTACCGACGAGCGCGAACTAAGAAGCGTCACAGTTGTTACTCGCTGTGTTTGAAAAGCGTGCTCTTTTCGCAAACGGGGGGGACTGCAGCGAGCGATGTGACCTTCGCGCGCCCGATAACTACAACGCTATCGTTCCGGCGAGAGCCCCATTCTCCGCCACCGCGAGATAAGCGCGCGCGCGCACGGGCATCTACCCTTCCCCCCCCCCCCCCCCTTCGGGCAAAGTGCGCGCCGGAGAGCTAGGAGCGCCTGAGAGCGCGCGTCGCGACGAACTAGCTAAGCCCCGCCGAGAGCGGCCTTTGCGCCATCTCGCTGGTAATGTTGAAAACACGCTGAAAACTCGCTGTATATATAGATAGCTCGCCGTTTCAACGTTGAAGGACATTCGCTTTCGTGGCTGAGCGGTTAGCGCCGCGCGCTGCAGAGCGAGAGGTCCCTGGTTCGACGACGCGCGTCGGAAACGTTTTTCTGGATTATTTTTCTTTGAGGTTTTTATAAATATATAGATACATATACATACACGGGACATGACGCCGAAGCCGACGGCGCAAACCAGCCGAGAGTGTCCATATAATTGCTATCGCAATAAAAAAGCATGAACGAGTGATCTAATGTTATAGGGCCCCTGCTCAGCGCTAGCCTGCTCTGCAATGCTACAGCACAAAGCGCGAAAGCGTCGCATAGGCGGCCCACACCGCAAATAGCCTACAAGGAAAATCGTGACAGCAGAAATGTTGGAAAAATTTCCTTATATTGTAACATTCCCTGTAACATTCCCATTTCCTCGTAACAATATAATTGAGTGATTACTGTGGTGGAGGAAAACTTCGCCTTGGTTGTTGGTTTCCCAGCGTGCAGGCCAACAGTGACCGCTGTTGGAAGTGAGGGGACTGAGCCCCCCTAACTTTTCTCAGTGGGGGGGGGCTCGCGCCCCCCCTTGCCCCCCCGGCTGATACGCCTATGACTGCAATTACAGTTGCGAAGTACCAATTTGGTGCTTGTATGACGAAACGAGACCTGCCTCCCTGCAAACATTAATGATACTGTGGCTGTTGCTGAATATAACAAAGAATTATACTTGACCCTTGATGGGTTTGCGGTTTTCAGCCACCGACTTGTTATGCATTTCACAAATTGTGAAGACAGCTGTGGTTGCGCGGTAATGCCACGCTGTGTTATGTATGTTTGTAATGAGAACAGTGCCGGTTCGTAAGGTATGGATGGGAAAGCTGATCGTCGACCAATCAACAGAGCTGTTTGCAGGTTTTTAAAACGCCACTTTATACACACACGGAAACGAAAGAACACACACAAAAAGCACAAGACGCGAACACAAAGAAAACAGAAACGAGGTAAAGCGTCTATACTTAATAAGTTAGTCAGGCGGTCGGATGCAGGCTGGCCGACTGGAGGGTCCAGCTTCTTTTGTGACTTGGCATGATGCACCCCAATTGGAGCGATGCCTTTGAAGAGGTCGGTTCTGGCTTTCAAAGGCTGTCGAAGACACGGGAGCCTTGTTGCGATGAGTTGAAGGTGGAGGGAGCCCACAGCCAGGTGAAGCCCTTATCTCCCACTCCTGCATCTGGTCTCACATGTTCCACACTGGGGCCCAGCCACCCGACTCCGTCTCACACCGAATACCATCTACCCTATCTTTTCTTCCTCGACACCACGCATGACCGCGCTCGCACACACTTTCGGACGTGCCCCACAGTCTTCGTCGTCTTCTCTTCATCGCACCTCACGCAGAGGAATCACCACTCATTCGCTCACATCCCAACGTTAACGTGACGCCCTACGTGACACAACTGTGTAGGGCTTGTAACTGGGCAGCAGTTAAAAGGACCACCCTGTCGTCGTGTCACGTCTCACGTGCTGTCACGCAGGGTGTCATGTATCGTATTGGTGTCACGCAGGTCTCACGTTTTATACGCATGAGCCGAGGAGGCGCCCCGTTTGGAACGCCAGAGCGCGCTTGCCCGTTAACAGCAGCGTCATCGAAGGGCTGATTCATCTGTACGAGCCAGCTGAAGTCGCAGAGAAACGTCAGCAACTGAAGTTAGAATCACAGTTCTTGGAGCAGCAAACAGTAGAAAAATAGTAGGAGATAGATCATAGAATGAAAAACACGTAATGGCAAAGCAATTCACAGTCACAGGAGAAGAAGAGAAAAGGATAGCAAATATCATATCATCGCATGAACACAGAAGAAAAGAGCACAAAAGAGCAGATAAACAGAAGTAAAGAACACAACAGAACAAAAAAAAATGACACCATCTCCCGCTAAAGGGGACCATGAGGCGAAGCGAAGCAGCACGGGGGGTGCACACCGCATTTGCATCGGTTTTACTAGGTGATGATATTTGGGGTTTTACGTCCCAAAACCACGATATGATTATGAGAGACGCCGTAGTGGAGGGCTCCGGAAATTTTGACCATCTGGTGTTCTTTAACGTGCACTGACATCGCACAGTACACGGGCCTCTACCATGTTTTACTAGGTGTTTCCGTTAATGTTGCGTATTTAGTGTTATCGATTGTGTTGTGTTTATGTTCTTATGTTGTTGTTAACGTAGATACCTGGTGTATACGTTAACACCTGTGCGGCACAGCCGGCGCAGTGACTGAGCGTGTGTACGACCTAACGCGATCCTTTTATCTAAACGAGGAGGGGGGAATGTGGGGCGAGGGAGGTTGGCTACGGCGCAGCCACAGATGTTAGCTGGTGTGTGGAGAGGGTTTGCGCATGCGCAGTAAGGGTGGTCACACCGCACACCGGATTGAACTCCGCCATAAGCTGCTTCGCATCTAAAAAACTTGTTGGATGCGTGTGCTTCGGCTTCAAGAGTAGAACACGATAGCGTAATCGGGCCCCCTACGCATCGCTTTCTCAGTTGCTAGCCTGCCTTTGGCTCTCGGTGCATGCCTGAACCGTGTCCTATGGAAACGAACGACTGTGCGCGTAACATTGGTCGTTTGAAACTATCCTACCACACCTACTGCAAGTACAGTTTTAAAGCACCCACTACGCCATAATCCTTTCTTTGGCGAATCAGCAGCACTACGCGTCCGTAAGGCAACACGCGAGCCTACGCAGCTGTTCACTTTGTTCATTCTTTAGCTGCTGATGGTGATTATTTAAATAAGTCTGAGCGCTTTTCAATAAATCGGCCTTTGAAATACAGCTCGTTGCGCAATTCACATGTTTTGACTGCTGGTGTGATTCTACGCTTCTGCTACGCAACATTACATGCGTTAAGGAGCATCCGTCTACTACATGACATTCATATAGTGTTCTTTTCCGTAGCAGTTTAAAACAACAGCGTGACTCTCTGGTAGAACTCCTGCTTGCGCGCACACGGCCTTGGCTCGATTATCAGTCAAAGCGAAAAAAAATTATTATTTAACTTATTTGCATCTTTCTCGATTTTTCGGTCACACACAAGATCATTTTTCGCTCACAACCAACGATGCCTACACTGGCACCGGACTTTCTGCGAAACGAGCTCTTTAACTCTGTCACGTTAAGAGGGCTCATAAACACAACGTAGAGACAACGGATACACAGGCAAATCAATTCTCCGCTGTCCATAGTGTTTCACATTGGCAGGAGTGGCTTAGATTTTTTTTTCGAAGCACGTGTTATGCGCTGTCGCAGCTCTGTAGTCAGTTAATTAATTAATGCACGAATTCATAGGTTAGAAACTTGCTTGAACCTAGTTTTTTATTCGCACAAGTCTTGCATGTCTCGTGGGAAAGTCATCCTAAGCGATACGCCGGTGTCGTGAAATCCTACGGTGTCCCATGACCAGCCGCGCTCCTTCTAGCTCGACGCACAATGGCTTCGACCTTGCGACGTTGGCGCGACTGAAAAACAAAAAGCGAAGGTTTTAAGCGAGGTACGCTGTACACGCTATCAAACAGCCAGTCTAGAAGGCTTTTGCATTCCAGTCGTCTCAGGTGATGCACAAGGGACACTTTGAGCTGTTCGCGCTTTTAGCTTTTCGCTTTTGTTCACTATCGAACCACGTCGCTGACAGCGGCACCGCACTTTCTGCCATGATGAATACTTGTCGTGGTAGAAAGTGGACCTGGGGACGGTGACGTCATGCCTATTTCATGTAAACGATAGTCCTTCAGAGCTTCGGAATGGATACGGAGAGATCGCAAACGCAGTCGTAGGTGGCAGAAGGCTATGTCCATGGTGTGATTAACATAAGAAATTTGCCGGCTCGAAACGCTACAAGAGCCTGGTTAGCACCTGTGTCCTCTGGCAGTAAGTGAAAGTAAATGGAACAGAAAAGCCATGGACGTAAATGCACTTTTAAGAGAAGACACATACGCAGTAATTTCTACCATTCCTCTAATATAGTGAACAGCTTGGATGAAGCCTACGGCTCTTCGAATGCGTCGATAAGCATTGTCAACGGTTCTTTCAGAACTTTCGAAACCACTTTTGTTTGAGATCATCAAAAATCAACACAGTGATAGTAAGCGGACCGTTAATGGTGGTTACAAACGGTCAATGCGTAGAAGACGAGGAAAGTGACACATACGAGCGCTCACTTTCAATATTGTATTTTTAAACGAGCAATTACTATTTTTAAAAAAGAGCTACCTTGTGTCATGATGCGTATTTCATGTGGATGTCGCACATGTCAAGTGTCACGGTTTTTTGTTATATATGTGGGTGCTTCTTTCCAAAAGTTATGATTTAGTAAGAAAGCGCTCGTGTTTGTCAAGCATGTACACTCATAGGCGTGCGCACGAGGGGGGGCAGAGGGGGTGGCCGCCCCCCTAGTCACCTAAGAGAGGGGGGGGGGCGCAAAGTCTGCCCCATACATTGATTTAATAGGGAGGGGGGGCGCTGCGATGAACCTTCGCCCCCCTCTGAAAGGGAATCCCTGCGCACGCCTATGTGTACACTGTCCTCGTTTTCCGCACATTTACCTTGCGCCATGCCACACCAGCGAGGCCAGACTGTTACCTTAGTGGTGGTGATCGTTGCCTTCATTATATGAAATGTCACTGTAGGGTAAATGAGTTAAAACAAGGAAATCCCATTTAACAAGATGGCGTAAGTTGTTGAAGCAAACGGATTGCTCGATGAAGGAATATGGATCACCTTTGATCATTTCGGTGGTAAACTCCATGGACGGCGATGTCATATGAACTTGATAAAGGTTAGTAATATTGTGCTGACATTGGTTTTGAGCATTTGTGTCAACAGCTGAACAGGGGGCTCAAAAAAGTCACAGTTTCGCCGCAAGGGCAAAGCAATGAGTGCGATAGCAACAAATTGGAATGTCACACGAAGAACAGCAAGCAGTTCAAAACCTGCAGCGCGCTGCTCAAGCACAAAGGACACACGAAACTAACACGCACAAGACGAGCGCGAACTAACAACGTTCGCAGATCGAAACTTAAAGCGCGCTGCTCAAACAGAAAGAAGGATGCATGTTAAAGTAGGCGAGCGCAAACGAACAACGAAACTAGAGAGGAACAATTACACGAGAGGTGCGCATTCTTACGAACTAGCCCAGGTGTTTTTTCTCGTAAACAAAGCAGGACGCACGAAACGTACGCACAGATACACAAACAACGAGTGCGAATAACTGTCACAGTTGTTACTTCGCTTTGTTTGAACATCGCGCTCCTTTCGACAACGGGGCCGCTGCAGCGAGTGAAGTGACCTTCTTGCGCTCCGTAACTTCAACACAAGCTCCCCGGTTCAAGCACACGGCGTACGACCCCCCACCTCTCCCTCCAAGATATAAGCATATGCGCATGGGCGACGACGCCGTTTAGGGCGAAGTCCAGGTAGTAGACGAACTCGACCTCTCAAGCAAGCCCCTCGCTCCATCTCGCCAGTAATGCAAAGAACACGCTGAAAGGCCCCGGGAATGGCGCACCGCCAGGGGTAAATAGTGTATATAAAGTGCTCGCCATTAGCATGCTGGAGGACATACGCGTTCGTGGCCGAGCGAGTTAACGCCGCGCGCTCCGGAGCGAGAGGTTGCCATTCAGCGCATAAGAAATTCTGAATTATTTCTCTTGGTGGCTTATACAGGGTGTTTCAAGAAATGTGTCCACTATTTTTAAAAAATCAGCTAAATGCGGTATTTGCTCGCTGTCTTCACAATTGCTTTTTCTGTAGCGGCAGGCATCTTAAGATGGTTGAAGACAAGATTTGGGACAGTAATTAAGAAAGTTAAATTAATTATCTTTTTAATTAGCGGAGTTAGGTGGTTAAGTCCAATGGGAGAATTGAAATCCTTCATGCGAAGAACCCATTTCAGCTTTGAGATTTCGAAAAAGCGGCCTCTATTAATTATTGTGGACGTAAGGAATTTCAGGACAAGTTCAATGGCGAAACCGAAACCCAAGCACCGATGAGCGCAACAAGCAGACGACTAGAATGACGTCACTGTTCAAGACAACGGATTACAGAGGTGCAGTTCTTCCCCGTTCGTTAACGTATGTGCGTCATGCGTGCCAACACTGCAAGCGCATCCCACACACTCACACCAAGAAATCGGTTGATGGTTGATATAATGACGTTCACTCATTGGTGGACGTCTCAGACGAATATGGCAGTTGAGCTCTTCCGCGTTTCGGTTTCGGTTTGGCCGCTGAATTTGGGAGAATTTTCTTACTTCGCAATTATTCCTAGAGGCCGCTTTTTTCGAAATCTCAAAGCTGAAATGGGTTCTTCGCATGAAGGACTTCAATTCTCTCATTAGACTTAACCACCGAACTCCGCTAATTAAAAAAGTTAATTAATTAAACTTTCTTAATTACTGTCCCAAATCATGTCTTCAACAATCTTAAGATGACGGCCGCTACAGAAAAAGCAATTGTGAAGACAGCGATCAAATACCGCATTTTGCTGATTTTTTAAAAATAGTGGACACATTTCTTGAAACACCCTGTATATATATATATCTTGACAATTGGCAGTGGGCTACGTTTTACTTTTGAGAAACCAGAGAATGACGTCATTCAGTTCTTAGATGTACGCCTGCATTTTCATGAAGCTCGTGTCTCCTGGATTTACAATGCGCGCTCTGCAAAAGGGTTTCTGCTGTATGATAGTGTCCATTCAAAAACTATCAAAAGAGGGATCGCCGTCACCTGTCTCTGCGCATCATTAAAAAAGTCTTGTACCCACTATGTGCAATCTTGGTTTTCCTCCCAAATCACGCGTCTCTTGCGATCAGGATACCCGGCATCGACAATTACTTCCGTGTGTGAGCAGTTGCTGCAGACATTAAAACACCCTCAGGGAAGGCGCAACAAGAAGGAAAAAAAAGAGAGTACAGGCGATTCCGTACTTACATAGAGTATCGCAGTACATAAAAAAAGTAGCATCAAGATACGGAGTCAATGTTGTTTTCACTGCCCCTCAGAAGTTGTCTAAAATTTGTTCCCTAGTAGACAGGGCGTCCGAGTTGTGTGAGAAGAGGCACATGAGCGAGTTCACTGACTGCAGGTCTCAGGTCGTGTATGAAATTCCGCTCAGTTGTGGACGGAAATACATCGGCCAAACGGGCCGATGATTTAATGATAGAGCAAGAGAACACAGGTTCAATGTGCAAAACAAATCGTGAGGGCACCTCGCAGACCACTGCCGCAGGTGTGGTTGTGCACCAGAGTTTCAGAAGACCAGGTTTTTAAAAAAGAGCGAACAACAAATTGCAGAGGGAAATAATGGAGGCGTTTCTCATCAACAAAGCTGGTGACCAGTGTGTTAGTGAACTTTCAATAATTCTCTCCAAAGACGAGATGGCGTTCTTGGAAGGCCATGTATAAATAATCTCCAAGTTTAGGTTTCAATTAGACAGAGCTGGGTTTCATGATTGATCATCTCTTGACAGAGCACCTTCGTTCTTACGGTTTTGCTGCTAATAATAATCTTAACCAGCTGCTTAGTTTTAGTCGCCATATTAACTGCTTTTTGAGCTGATTGGGAGGAGCATGCGCAGTTCGTGGCCTCACGAGAGCTGGATGTGTGCTCGAACATGTAAAACTGTGATAATGTGTTTTTAGTGTGATTTGACATTTGCCATGCGCGTCTGCATAATCTCTGAGCGGGGTCTGGTTTTGTTATATATGTAAGTCGGTTCAGGGTTGTTGAAAGATAGCGTTTTGATTGTTGCTATTACTGGTTTTGTGTGTGTGGCGTCCTCACGGTGGTGACATGTGACGCTATAAAAAGGCACTTTCATCAAATAAATCTCAGTTGGTAGTTCAGCACTGGTCCTGTCGTACTGTGTCTTTCGTCCCGTCTTTCGTGCTGTTTTATTTTCGCAAATGTCCTTAAAGAAGATGGATCGTTTCGATTATGCACAGATTACAGGCGCTCCAACCGGTGGACAGAGCTGTTTCATTTCCCAACGCCAAGAATCAATAAAATAATTGACGATACCGGTGGGTGCGAATGGTCCTCCCGAATAGACTTGTGTAAAGGATATTGGCAGGTACTTCTGAGGGAAGACACAAAGAAGTTTACGGCGCTCGTTACACCATTTGATTTGTACGAATATAACCGGCTCCCGTATGGGTGGGACAATTCCGGTGCATTTTTTCCAGAAAATAATTAACTCTGCATTGAAACATTTTATTGGGAAGTTTTGTACTGTTTACGTTGTCGACATCTCAGTTCATTCAAGGACCAGAGACAAACATGCGCTTCTCTCGTCGGCAGTGCTGCACAACTAAAAATTGATGCAAAGAAGAGCGAGTTTCACTTGGACGAATATGAAAGCGGATGTCCCTAACTACATTAAGATATGACCAATTATCAGTCCTTCAAGGCAAAGTTTAAGCCATGAGGGAATAAAATGGTAATGCCGGAGTACTCGGAGGAACCTTTCGAAGTACTACACCTCGACTTTGCGGAAGCCAAGAAGAAAGAGGAGGGCGTGCGTATAAGCTGGAAATTGCCAATGAGACTATAATCTATGCATGTCTTCTTCAACTATTAATAACAATAGGTACCAATGTACGGAAAAATGCCCCAATTATACAGTAAGCTGGGGTAGGTAGAAGGGCAGGTTGAAAAACATGCATACTTGAATAAATCCCATTAAAGATACGGTTGGAGAGCACGAAGTCGTAGGCGGCTAGATAGATACGCTCAAAGTCGCCGAAGTTCGCTAAGAAATGCTTCTCATTTAAAATTAGCGTGAACACGACGGAGGCAAGACACGAGATGGACACACGTACTGTCAGCGCTCGTACTGTGTCCCGTCTCGTCTTCGTTCTACGTCGTGTTCGCGCTGATATTCGCTATATATGCAACGGTGAGCTTGAGCGCGTACGGTAAGATTTGAATTAATGTCAGTCGATGAAGTGTAGCCTGATAATTATGGTGAAATGGGACAGGGGTATGAACCACGAGGAGATTCCGCTCGAACGCTTAATCTTGGTTGGAGTCCGTTTATCTACACCATCCAAATGTGGAATGCGCGTTAGCCAGGTGTTTCCACGCGGGTTTGAATAACCTTGATTTCCACTGTGTGTGCGCCCTCTTACAATTTAGTTTTATGCTATGTGCAAGAGCTTCACCTTCCTGTCCAAAAAAGAAATACTATCTAAGCACATCCTATACTATTGCTTGTTATCGAATTATACATTATCGCCGGCACGAAAACAAACCTTGGAGTCGGGCATAATCAACAAGACTCGGGGCAGGTAACACAAATTCTAGTTTTACAAAGAAAATGTCATCGATTACAGTAGTCCATCTTTTGACTGAATAGGGCGCGCACACGGACAGGGACACTAGAAGAAGAAAACGCACACAACACAGGCGCCACTGGATGGATGGATACAACTTTATTAAACGTCCGGCAAGTTTTAACGCGACCCGGGCTTAGGTCTCCCACGGGGGGAACGTCAAGGCCTTGCCTCAACGCCGCCTCACGGGCTTGCTGGACTGCCCGACGTTTGCATGCCGAGGTCTGAGCTGCGCCTGTGTTGGGTGCGTTTTCTTCTTCTAGTGTCCGTGTGTGTGTGCGCGCCCTTATTCAGTCAAAAGATGGAACCAATACCAACTAGCCCAATTAGCCGTGCTACTGATTACAGTAGGCGTTCTTTGCCAAAGCAAACCAAACAGGGAAAGTTACCAGGCTGCTTTAATACATGAGGGAATAATATGAAAGCTATGCCAGTTTAGTTCTTAGTCTAACCAGATAAATCCCAAGATCATCTGAATGAATCGGGATAATATCAAGCTAGGTTATCTTAAGTGGCAGGCAAACCAAGTTAATCTCACACAAGAAGTGAATGAAATCAAGGCTATGTTGGTTTAGCTTGTTACCAAAGCACAAAAATTTTCAATAAATTACTGAATAGCTGTATTTGATAGGATTTAAACTACGCAGAACATTGTGTGGATGGGAGTCAAAAGAACAGATAGGCATGGTAAAGCTCCGATATTTCTTCATCCTAGCAGAGTAGCTGTGGGCATCGCCCTGCAGAACAGGCTTGGAGCAGCGTAGGTCTGGCCACCACAGTTTCTGATTTTCAAACGAAGCGAGGAGTGTCTTGGAGTGTTTCTGGGTATACCACTACAGATTTCATTGCATGATCGCCTGGTAGAATAGGTTAATCCTATCAAAGGTATTTTTCTAACTTGAAACAGCCATTGGGATGGTTTAAATATGTCGAGAATTGATCAAATAAATAACCAATGAGGTCAAGATAAAAAGCGTCAGTATTGGTGACGTACGTTAAAAGAAACTGAAGGCAGCGGTGAAGTTTATTCAAAAATGCTTGCGAAAGTTTAAATGCGTAAGCAATGCTATGACAGAGTCAAGAAGAAAACTATGTGTTCGTCCATACGTCCGTCGGTTTTTTTTTCTGAGTTCTTTCCCATCCTGTGTCCTTTTGTTGACATTTCATGTCTGACGGAATGGTTCTTCAAATATGGGTGGAGCCTGGCATAAAAAATTTTTGTGTAAAAAGTAAAAGGTCAGAACCTTCAATAAAGGCTTTCCTGAAATATTTGGTGACGGAGGAATGTCGATAGCCGGCAATGAGCTATTGGCATTTCAGAAAAATATCGAGCGAAAATTTAACTGGAAACACGTATTTCGGTGATAGCGGCGTAAGCCTTTCGTTGGCCGTTTCTGACTGAAGAAGGCAAAACAATATATGAAATTCGCCGTGCGTGTGGCAAACAACTCTTTCAAGATAGGACGCAACACAGAGCTTCTACTGTAAAACGTAGCGCTTACGCATCACATGTACAACCCTCGAAGGTGATTCTGCACGTATTGTTTTACTGTTACCAGGATTCCTGACATTTTATCTTGGTTCGGATTTAATTTTTTGTCTAGTATGTTAGTAATTATTGAATCTAAATATTGCATCAAGGGTACCCACATTGCTCAAAACAATGCCCCCACCTGTCTCACCTGTCTTGACGTTGGTGTTACGCTTACAAGACACCTTACCAGGTTGCGGCATTGCAATAACTGTGGTATTTCTCTATACAGAAAAACTCGATAATTCGAACTCCGTTAATTCGAACCTGCAGTTAATTCGAACTGACGCCCTGGTCCCGGCACCGCCCTGTGTATTTCTATGGGGACAAACTCCCGCTAATTCGAACGCGTCGGTATTCACAACAGATAATTCGAACTCTGAACCCCTGGTTTTCATCGCTCCTCGCAGAAGTAGGCCCCCTGTGATCACAATGTGTTACAAAACTAAACAAAACCAAATGTCCTAGAGATGTAAAACAACAAAACAGCAGCATTTTGCCGGAGATGAGAATTCGGAGGCTGCGCTGGAGTTCTAGGGCAAGCTGCAAACGATGCTCACGGAGTCGCCCCAGAAGAAACGCAAAGCAAATGGAAATTACTCATTAACTTTTATTATGATTGCGTTAACTCTGCTATCAAAATAAACGTGTTTTGGACCATAAATAGCGTGATATATATTGACAGTTAGGCTCACTGCTCACACGAATGCATGCCGAAGCTTGTTTCTGGCGTATCACTGACTGTTCAATTAATTCTACTCGCTGTTAGAGCTTAATGAACTAAATTTCAGGAATCCCCTGCACAAACTTGTATAGTAGCGCCTCATTTGCGATAGCGTCTATAGGTGCCTTGCTCACTCGCTAATTCGAACTCCGATTAATTCGAACACTTTTGTAGTCCCCTTCGATTTCGAATTGACGAGCTTTTTACTGTACGACACTTACTTTGTACCACGCTTTGTATCTTTGGCATCTGCAGATTATGAAACGGAATAGTGGCGCCAAAGATCTGAATTATAAATGGAACGTAGCGCGCATATGTTTCGTGGAAGTCATGTTTCTAGGGTGTTAGAATGAAATCTAACGCGTACGTATATCCACCAAAGGCCGAAAACCTTCCACCAAGTTGGAATATCGCCGGTCGGTCTATCGTCCGTGACCGGCCAGGAATGCCGGTGGCTATGGCCTTTTGGTTCTTTATCCCAAGCAAAATACGCATGCCTGCCAGTGCAGGTGCTTCGCTCAAGAAATATTGAAAGAGAAAGACAACATTCGGGAGATTCTATGTACCATGGGAATCGCTGTTTTGCAAGGCAGGCAGAGAGACGGTGACTGCGGTGTAATTTTCTTATTGAACGAAACGTTACGAAATGACGCTAGAGATACGTAGAAATGTTGTACGCACAGACATATGTTGAACAGTCACATATATTTTATATAACCAGTTGTTTACAGTTGCGTAACGATGCCAACAGAAACATGGGTATTACCTACACCAGAAGCGGTAATCTGATATGTAGCCCTTGTGCTTGCGAGGATGGCAGCGCTGGATAATGCTTCGTTAGCCAACTGCAGTGGATGGCGCTTAAGTATACAATCGACGTTAACCCGACGTGACGCCTTGCCTCATAGTAGTACATATGTAATGTTTATGAAATTAGATAGCCTGCACTTCAACCACAATTGACGTTTCACAAACAATATGCCTGCATAGAGTCTGTTTCCCAAGCAGTTTCGAGACCTGGGGCGCTATGCAGGTGGCCCGAGCTTGGCGAAACTCGGGATCTTTCCGAGCTCTGGCGACACCCCCTTTTGAACGAGCCAACAGTACGAAAAGGTCAGATCCACCCATCAGCGCGCGCTGCGTTCCATTGGTTACGATGGAACGCGGCGTCACGTCAAGGACGGTCGACAAAATTGGGCGGTGTTTTCAAACCAGACGCATTTTCTTTCATTTGTTTGTCGTTCCACTGAGTGTAGAAGTGCACCCATGCAATAAAAGTGCCAGAAAGGTTTACTGATGATATTTTTTAAAGGCAGGGGCTGTTTAAATTCGTTTTGAAGGTTTTCATGCCTGTACTAAGTATCCTTTAGAATAATTAGCACGGTGGCCTCTGATATCACTTCCGGCCGAGCACCTTACAATATCGCGACCGTAGCTAAACCCGAGGCCACGTGTACAATCATAATGGTCAGCCTGCACAGTCTTGCGCGTTGCTCGACTGGCGCGCGCCCTCTTTATCCCTTCATGGTGTGCTCACTGCCCGAGGACGTGCGCCCGGCTAATTAGCTAAGTGGCTGGGTGGTACACCAAGCTAAATAAGTCAAGAGATGCTATGAACAAGCTAATTAAGCCAAGGCATGCTAAGATCGAGCTAATGAAGCCATACCTTACTAAGACCATGGTAATGAAGTCCATGTAAAGCTATGACCGTGCTGCCTAATACCAGGCTAATTAACGCGACGTTAATTATAAGCACGCTAAATAAGGTCATCCTAATTAGACCTTAATAATATGATGCTAATCAAGATCATGCGAATTAGGTTTATGTTAATTAGCTGCATACTAATCAAGATCATGCTAATTGCACTCGATGTAATTATTGTCGTTTTAATTAAAACCTTATCAATCAAGACAAAACTGTTCAATATTTGGGTAATTAAGTCCTGCCTGATTAGTATACTCAAAATTAAGACGGAGCTGACGCGTTCTTTACTTCGAAGCGTATACCGAGCAGACTGAGTAGACGACCGACTTTTTTTTTATTGCGTGAGTTTGCCCTACGGCATCAATACATATCACACAAAACTGTGTAGCTGCGTTTCCTCCATGAAGTCCAGGAGGGACCTATGGTTCGGACCGTAATTCCATCGCTGCCTGTCAGGCGGCCTGGTGTGCTGAAGTCCCGCACGCCGCAGATGGCGTCGACGAGCCGCTTGAAGCCCAGGGCATGTCCATAGGAGGTGGTTCAAGTCTGCTTCCCGCAAAGGCGCAGGACAAAATGGGCAGCTTGAAGTTGTGTCGGTGTAGCCCCACTTCGCGCGGATTGAAGGCGTCACAGCTGCACCCACGCGAACCCTTCGGAGCCATACCTCCTCTTGACGAGTAAGTCCACTCGGGAGGTCATGGCCACGCGGAGGTATGAGAGCTCGCGTGGTGCGCCGAAGAGTTTCTTTGTGAATGTCCACAGTGTCAGAAGGTGGCAGCAGGAGCAGAGGTAAGGGGTACATGACGGTTACACGATGACAAGCGGCATCTGCCGCGGCATGAGCCAGGACACTAGATCGGCGAATCCAACACACTCGAACTGAGCACGGATAAGCTGCCGCGCAACGGTGAAATTGCTCTGCTACACCCACAGAACGGTCAACGCGACGAAGTACGCGAACAGCTTGCGTCGAGTCCGTGTAAAGGATCAGGCTTGATGGGTGGTGCAACTCGACGAGCGGTTGAAGTGCGGCAAGACCATCACAGAGAGGAACTAACTCTGCTAGGACGGATATAATGGGGATGTCTAACGCATAAGAGCAGGTCTGGTTGACATGTGGATGAGAAGGGCACACTAAGGAAGTGTGCAGTATTGACGATGTCAACCCGGCGTCCACGTACGCTCGTAGTACAAGTGTCTGAGATACCGGAAATAAAGGGCGGAACGGGGTGCACCTAGAGATAGTGTTTCCGTTCACCTCTTGACGGATAAATCCCAGAGGCTTGTTGGTGGTCACCTTGGCAATGATCCCATGGTGGCACTGACAACGTAGGTTCGTCAAGCGAAGGGGCTTTAGGGTCCATGTAATGCGCTAAGGCAGCAGCCGCAGGAACAATGCTGTGCTTTATCATCCTTGCCTTGCGTCTTTGGTGAATGAGCTCGTCTAGCGTATTGAGCTGTGCTTCTGCCTGGAGTGTCGGAATATGAGTGAACCTTGGAAGGCCTTGTGATCACACTCATGGCTTCACGATTCAGAGTTTCCAATCGCGCCCATTATGCTTTCGTGAAGTGCTGGAACTGTGCTTGGTACACTAATCGAGGCTGGAATACCGAGCATACCAGCTGCCGTGCGATACGAGTTCACGCTCCTCCAGTTCGCTGAGCGATGCGACGAAAAAAGATGCAGCATGCTGGAGGCGGCTCTGCGTGCAGACCGCAGCCATAGGGAGGCCGATCCAGATGCAGAGAAGTCTACACCAAGGACGCGGATTGTAGACGCCTCCGTGAGAACACGACCATCAAGCGTAAGTCGAACAGGGGTTCGGTCAAGCTTGCGGCGGCCCCACTTGTTGGCAATGCTCATGTAGGTAGTCTTTTCTTGTGAGAGTGTGAGTCTCACTGAAGAGCACCAGGAAAATGTTGCATCGAGCGCTGCCTGCAGTGCCCGCACTTGATGGTCCAAAGAAGAGTGAGTCGACCACACAGTCACATCATCAGCATACATCAGAAATTTTAAGTCGGGAATGCTTGATAGCTTCCACGCCATCGGTAGTAGTGCAACGTTGAATGAAATTGGCGCAAGAACAGACCCCTGTGGAACACCACGTCGTGTGTTGAAGTGGCCGTAGCTGTTAGCCAAGATGCGGACAGAAAAGGAGCGCTCTCCAAGAAAGGAACTGATGAATGCTCGGACACGACCAGGCAAGCGAATCCATTGAAGAACCTCAAGGATTGCTTCGTGGCTGACGTTGTCATAGGCTCGATGTATGTCCATTGCAATCAAAGTTCGTACGTGGTGTGAGCGGCCACCTATAAGCATCGCGGAGGAGAGGTACTCTACGCTATCCTCGGTTCCAAGTTGAGGCCTGAAATCCGATCTGGGCGGGGTGATACCACTTGAAGTGTTCCAGCCACCACGTAAGGCGTGTAGCCACCATTCGCTCCAGGAGTTCACATAAAGTTATAGTGAGCGCAATTCGTCGCTGGTTCCCGAGAATGCCATTGGGTTTGCCTTGTTTTGGGATGGCTACAACAACCGCATGTTTCCATGACGCTGGGACTTCTCCCGATATCCAGACACTATTAATGGTATCCAGAAGCCACATAAGTGCCGGCCCTTCCATCTTTTTTGTACACTTCATATGTTATCCCATCAATTGCCTGGAGCTGTCCGAGGTTTAGCCTTGTCAATCGCCGCCAACAGCTCGGCCATAGTAAACGATGACTCCATACCTTCGAGATCTTCGGGGCGTGGGACTGCTCCCGCCTGTTTCGGAATGAAGAACGACCGTGGGGATGCGGTTGGGGCACTGTCGAAGTTTGGGTACAAGGACCTGGCAACCTCCGGTGCAAATAGAGCAGGATCTTTCCCAGACGCCAGACACGCTGTGGATACCGAATCAGGTACTTGTGGACCTCGCTCCATCGCCCGAAAGGTACGCCAAATCGAATGAGTTGTAGAGGAAGGGCCAAGCGACGCACACCATTGCATCCAGTTGCTTCTGGAAAGACGCTTTTCATGTCTGCGAGCCACTGCAGTCAGTCGGTTGAGGTTGTACCGATCCACAAAAGAATCCGGGGAGCGAGAAAGAGCTTTTTCTGTACGACGTCGCTCTGCCCACAAGCGTAGCAGTTGTAGATCAGGTGTGGGGCGGCACTCGTCGACCCAAGAACTCACGGTAGCTTTGGACACTATAGTTCGAATGACGTCTAATGGATCTTCACGGGCGGCCACCGCAGTTGCCGATATCCACTCACTTAGCTTAAAGCGGAATAGATCCCAGTTCGTGACATGGTACTTACGGCGCGAAACCTTGTGGTCTATCCGTGTGCAGTCCTACGTGTATGGGGTAATGGTCACTACCCCAACAATCTGGTTCTTGTTTCCACCTGGGTGATGCATGGCCGAGCCACCAAGTGAGGTCGGGAGAGTACGCAGGAACACCCGCATGATCGCGGTGTCGAGTTGGTGAGTCTGGTGAATTTAGCAGCTCGAACTGTGCGTCCACGAATGCTTCCATCATTTGTTCCCTTTTGCTCGTAGTGGGGTAACCCCATTCCATATGCGACGCGTTAAAGTCTCCCCGCCACTAATATTGGTCGACCAGAGTACGTCCGCCGCAGATGTCGCAACCACCCGAGATTAATGTGCGAGTTCATTCCAATGTATGGTCGCACATAACAGGACACCAGAATCATGTCAGTGCGATGGAGTCGAACCAACACGGCAACCACTTCCTGCCACCGATTGTACCAATGTGTCAGGGGGAAGGGTGACTGAGGAAGTTTGTTGGTGACATACACAGCCACTTTTCCAGGGGTACAGTCTGGAGCACCGCAGCGCTTGTCTACGATAGAGGGGTCAGCATATGCGTTAAAACCGTGGAGGCATGGTAATGAATTGGTCTCTTGTAGAAGCAACGCCCATACAGACAGTTTGTTCATGCGTATGCGCTGATGAAGCTCGCCAATCTTTGTTTTCAATCCGCGGCAATTCCATTGTAGAACGCCAGGGAGAGACTGGTTGATCACCTGGGAAGTCATTTTGGAAGATTAGCTGCTAACACCACTGATATGTTTTGCAGTTTTTTGGCTACAAACTGCAGGAGTTCCGTTGCCGACAAGGCACCAGGTGAGACAGGCACAGGCTGAGACTGGTGGCATGGACTCTCCGGCACACACGCTTCTGTGTTCAGGCGGTGTTCGGGTGATTTGGTGATGCGTTGACGTATTGCGGCACGACGCTGCGTCAGTCGACGGACTTCTTCTTGCAGAGATGCCAAGCGTTTATCCAGCTCAGTCAATTTCCTCGTTCAAAGACGGCGTGGCCACTTGTTTGTTTTTAGGACGTTTCTGTTTTACTGCCTCGCAGTATGTCAGGGGATTAGGCGGCGTAAGAAAAGCTTCTGATTCAGTGTCATGATCATTATCTTCTTCTTCTTCTAGTGGTGCAAAGCGATTTGTTGTGAGCACTGCACTAGTAGCGCCTGTGTTTGCTGTCTTGAAGTTTTTGCGGCGTACCTTCCGCTTAGCTTTCGTGGCTTGTTGCTTGGTGGGGCAAGCCTTGTCTGTTATTTCATGGTCATTAGATTTACACAAGCCACACTTATATGCAGGAGCATCTCCCGCTGCCATGCTGGAATCAAATCCATACGGACACGAGGAGCGCATATGTCCAGTACGGAAACAACTGTAGCAATGAACTACTGATGGCCGGTAGGGACGAAACTGCAGTAAGCATCCATAGTAAACAATGTGCTCGGGGGGGAGTTGGAGGACCCCTCAGAGTGTAGCGTGTGCACCCTTGTTGCCTTCGAGAGTGGAAATTTCCATGCTGCGGGTGGAACGAAAGAACATGCCCGAAAGTGGAAGAACGCCCACAAACACGCCTGTGGGAGGCGCAATGTCGAGTTGGCAAAAAGATAGCGCGACAATCACGCTGACGTCGCTGCACTGTTGAAAATTGGACTGAGTGGCGGCGCTGACGTGTTCGCACGCGGTGTTTCTTAGATTACAGCCGCAGATGCCCCACATGCGTTTATGACGCCACGCTCGTTCATGTAGCCGTTTTGGTCAATGCTGCTACACGCGCTCCGCTCTGTCTTTGTGCCATGACCGCCACAGTGCGAGCTCGGAGCAAACTCGTGTGCCCGAGAAGCTCGGGCCATCCTGCATAGCACCCCTGGCTTGGGTTTATGGTAAAATGCTTGATTGCCACGCAGAATTCATGGGTTCGATTGCTGCGGCGACCGTGATATTTATTCTTTGCATTCGTCGGGTCACTGCCACCGACATCAGATTTTCTTAACGCTCTCACATTTAAATTACCAAAATTCGGCAGATCCCACGTATCATGGGAATCGAAGCATGCAGAGAGAAGGTGACTGTGGTGCAATTTTTTATTGTGCGAACGTTACGAAATGACGCTAAGGCATATGTGCAAACGTTGTACGGACATACCCAACTAGAACGGTCTCATACGATTTTTATAAACAGTCGTTTGCAGTCATGTAACGATGCCAACAGCAACGTTGGTATTACCAACACCAGAAGTGGTAAGCTGATATGTAGCGTTAGTGCTTGCGAGGATGGTAGCCCTGGGTAGCACTACGTAGAGCAAGTTCAGTGGATGGCGCTTAAGTATACAAATGACGCCAACCCGGCGTGACGCCTGTATCATAAGAATACATATGTAATGTTTATAAAAAGAGATGAACCAATACAAGCAGTCCACAATTGACGTTTCTCCAAAATAACACATGTATAGCGTCTTTATCCAAAGCAGTTTCGAGACCTGGACTGGCTCTGTGGTAGAATACTCTATTTTCGAGGCAGAATGCTCGGGTTTGATTCCTGCTGGGACGCTGACATTTATCATTTGCATTCGTCGGATCAACGCTGCGGACGTCAGTTTTTCTTAACGCTTTCGCATTTCATTTGCCAATGTCTATTTTCGTCGTTCCTAGGTAGATATACTGTCATTCACCTGTGGCGCATACCCGCATACCGGGGCCCGTGGTTTACTGGTATGAGCCACGCGTGTAGGGAGAAATGAGTTAGACGACGCACGCGACGGGATTTTCACGTTATTCATGTCATGACCAGCCAGACATATTCGTCAAACACTCTCACCATCTCATACTAATTTTTGTCTACCCAAAGTTAAGGAGGTCATCACGAGTGCACGCAGATGTAAGCGGCTAGGTCGATAGATAGATAGATAGATAGATAGATAGATAGATAGATAGATAGATAGATAGATAGATAGATAGATAGATAGATAGATAGATAGATAGATAGATAGATAGATAGATAGATAGATAGATAGATAGATAGATAGATAGATAGAAGCGTTCAAAGTTCCGACAGTTCGCTAAGAAATGCTTCGCATTTAAAAATCAAGGCACATGCGAGACATACCGCACAGCAACAACGCAATCGGTACGACCTTCGTTCTACTCCTACGTCGTAAAACAATTTAGGTCATTTTCGGAATGTACTCAATAGAGAAAACAATGATTAACGTGTGCACATTTAACGAGCGAAGATCAAGTGTGATTTGCTATGAAAAAATTCGCTGTTAGGGATATTTATGCACATTGCGTACACTCCACTGTTTACGAACACAATATCCCTATATTATGCAGGCAATATCACTGGTGGTGATGGTAATGTTGCTGCAAGCGGGGCTAGTCCCAGCATACAGCCGGTAATGGGTCCACCTGAAGCCTCCTATGCGTTTATGACGATCGCTCTTCGTTATCGCGCCCGACAGTTCAATGCAGTGCAGATATACACCTGTGTTGCCATTACCGCGTTGGCAGTCTGACATGTTTAGAATGAGGGTTCAGATGACTACGACAGCGGGATTGGATCTTCACCAGGGACCTATAGTTTAAGGTGCAATGAACTATACACGTGACAAGTTATTTATTTGCAATCTTGAGTCCTGCTATTGCTGATGCTCTATCTAAAACTCTGCCAATAAGTAAAAAAACATTCGGGACCATCCAGTATTCCATTCAGAAGACTAGCGTAAGTGAAGACCGATTGGCTAGATCACACGAGAAATTCAAGGAAAATATAGGAAATATTATTTCTAGCAAATATAATGTAAATGAGAAGAAACTAAAGGAAACGAAAAGACATAACTTGCCGCAAGCAGGGACGGAGCCTGCGACCTACCAATAACGTGTACGATCGTCTATCATTTGAGCTTCGGCGGTGGCCATCCTTCCGTCCACATTATAGTGCAATAAAGTGCGCTTAAATGTCGGACTGTTTGTAAGCACCAGTAATAGCCAAGACGGCGAGTGTGGAACACTTTAGCACGAAAGCGTTGTATGCCGGGTCCACGAAGACTTCAGTGACGTATTTCCGTCACGGAAATGACGTCGAAAGATTCAGGGATGGGCAGAGATACTCAGAAAAGTATTCCGGAATACATATATCGAAATACATGCCCTGGAAGCCGGAAATACAGATACCGAGATACATTTGCGTTTGACGTAACAGAATATTTCCGAAATACTTTTGCAAAAACACGAAAAAAGTATTTCGAAATACAGATTCAGGAATACGGACAAAAGAATACAAATACTATAATAATTATTTAATTTCAGGAATGCTGATGCCCCACAGGACATTCATTAGGCGCAGGATAATACTGTGGTTATGTTCCACGGCATTGAAACTTGCAAGTCATGTATATCGCTCGAATCACCGACGAGCGTCAGTGAATCAAGAAAAAGTGTACATCAATTGATTCTACACACAAGATCTGCATTAGTGAGATGGATGTTGCACTAAAGCAATAGCAGCTTCTCAAGTAGGCTGTCATTTGGACAACGTCGGTTCGGCCTCAACACAAGACTGGCGAACTGACTTCCCCTCCACCCGGAAAAAGGTGGGAATGCGGCAGCTGCCTTGAAAGAGAGAGACATTGGTCGGTAAAGCATGCCGATGCCATCTCAGCAATTCTGCCGTCAAAGCGTCGGGCCCTTTACCACATGGTCTATTCCATGCGAGTGGAAAACCCTTCGCCGCCTCCCACTGTGCCGGCGACCAGCGGCGTGCCTTTGCTTGGCGTAGCACAAGTCTTACAAAAATGTAACGAGATACCCGTGGGCTGTACTGCATCGCGATATAATCGATACTTCTTAAAGGTATTTCACTACTGAGATACAAATACATTTTTTAAATGTATCTCGATACAGAAATACAGATACTCAAAAGTATCGTTAAGATACTATCGCGATACTGCCCAGCCCTGGAAAAAATACGAAAGTTCAGAAGACGAGGAAAAAATGTTCCGTGAATGAGAGTCGAACCTACGACCTCTCGGTCCGCGACAAGAGATGCCGGGCACGCTATCAATTGCGCCACAGTCACATACTCTGAAGGCTTTACAAACGCGTCTTTAATATGTACCACTGTCCTCTCACATTGTTTTTGCTAAAGAGAAGTAATGCATCATGACCGTGCCATCCACGATTAGTTCCTTCAAAGCGTCGCGTATCGAATAAGAAAAATACAATTTTGTCGACGCATTTACACACTACCAGGTGGGGACCTTAGCCCCAGCGTCGGCGTCGCTCATAGCATCCATCCATACCAAAAATATCTCCGCGACGCGCGACTGCTTCGCGTGGCCGTAACTCCGCATTCCCAACTTACGTTCGCCGCGCAAAAAAAAAAAACGTGGCTGGCCAAAGGGGAAGAGACGACGCGCGTTGCGTTTCCCTCTTGTCGGACAGTGGTGTTCAATAACTCTGACATGCCGCGCGTAGGCGACCTTAGCTCAAGTGCGGCGTCCAATGAGTCACGCTCTTCTGGCTGTCACACCACTTTCTTTGATTTCGCTCTCACCCCGTGGAGCTACCACAAGCATCTATAACCACAAGCGTTTGTGGAATCAGTGATCATGGACGTTAGTCCTCGGGATACAGATGTACCGCTGAGCGTCAACGTGAATGCACTCACGTTAAACTTTGCTGTAACTGTCAAACACTAATAGTCATTGTGCAAGCTTTCTTATATCGATGTACAGTAAACGTTCAACTAGTTCTGCAAGGTGACTGTTCACTTTCGTGCTATACCGATTCCTATGACGGAGGGATCAACCATGTTTTTTTCTGCCTGCTGGCGTCACAAGGGACACAATCTTTTCAGGAGCTGGCAGCTGACAAACAATCCCTCGCCTACTACCTCACTGCATCCCGTCTCCCAGAACGAGACCCTCGTTATGAATGAACGAATGAAGGCGAACTTCCAGGGCTCGTTTTTACATCGAACCTGTTTAGGCTAGCCGTAATTTATGCGGCCTACCAGACTACTATCATCATCACAAACAACTTTTGTCCCACAGAAATTGGGTAAATCCCACTGCTCACAGCTGGTCTACTAAAAGTGAAGCGGGCAAGTTAGCCCAAGAAACGGCTGCTAACCGACAGCGGTGAGCCGAAGACCCCGAAACGGACTAACACCAATTAATTCCTCACTATAGGCGGCGTAATTCAAACCTGCGTACCCATGGATAGAGTGACCTAGAATAGGGGAGTGTCCAAAGCGCCGGCTCCCGCGTGGGCCTTTTGCGGTGAACTGCCGCCACGCGCCGCTGCTGCGCCGGACCCGTGGGCTTTCCGCGCTAGGGAGCGCGCGGAAAGCCAGGGGCGTCTGCTACGCGCTGGAGTTTTTTGCGCTCGGTTTCCACACAGGGCACTTGAAGTCTGCTTAACTTTAATGATGCGGTGCGGAATAGAGCTACCCATCTTTAAGCGTTGTGTTAGTCTGGGGGCAACAACAGAATGCAAAAAATCATGTGTCAAGCGGCATCAGCGTGGCCTAGTTCCAGTGATAGAGCTTGAGAACGTTGGTGCGTGCGTAAAAACGCGCAAAATGAGCAGGGACAAGGAAAGAACGCAAAGAAACTTTTTCGTACGGGTAATTGGGCAATGGTATCGCGCATGCAAGAATTAGGAGTAATAAAAAAAGGTAAGTTACACGCGCAGTCAGCTGAAATGCTTACGCGCAGGGACCGCTTCGCTCACCACTATATACGAGCACCACTGCTCGTGGTCACCAGTGGCTTTTTCAGCCATATGCACACCGCTTTATTCGACAATTTGTTGGCCTTGTCTAGCACTTTATTATGAGTAGAGCTCATCGGGAAGACGTAAGGGAAACAAAAGAAAGGGTAGAGATGGTCATGCGACCGCAATACGGTTGGTTCATTTTCGCTTCTGAGGTAGCTTACAGCAAGGCTCACCGAGCGCAAAGCTTGATCTAAATTCCGACATTTGAAGAAAAGCAATGCCAGGTAAACTTACATTATTCCGCAAGTTTGTGCATAAAAAGCGTATTATAGAAAATGCTGTACCAATATCCAGATATCATAAAATTAAAGTTACAAATACCCCTTTTCTTCCTGTACAAGTTGAATAGCTGTCTGCACAAAAAAAAAAAACGGTAAGAAGTTTACAAGTGTGAAAGTGCAATATTTCAACCACTTTGGAAAATTGTTCATATATAGAGATTACTTATGTACCTAGACTGAAAAAAATTGCAACATGCGAGAATAGATATAGATAGGTATAGAGAAGTATATAGAGATATCCAGACTAGTTGTTTGGGAGCCAGCTGTGGTGACTCATGCGTCGGATTTGCTTCAATGTACAGGGATTCGCTGAACGTCAGTATAAAACATTTTGGCGAGATGCGTGCATTGCTTCAAGCATTCACCATACGAAATGAAAACAGTTTCAAACAGCTCATTCTTAACTTCAGATATTTTCAAGATTCTCGGTGGTTAGCGATCACACGGTTTAGAGACTTTTACAAAAAATGCAGACGAGTAGTCACATGAAAATGCAATTGTTCCCGCGGTAATTGAGTGCGCGTCAACTGGGCACCCGGCTGCAATTTCCTTTTTTTTTTTTTGCTGATGAGTTCAATATAGCGTACATCACGCTTCCGTGCTGAAGCTCCCTAGTACTGCCACAGCTCTAAATTTGCCACAGCTCTAAAGACACAGCGTGTCTGTCATATTTTTAATAAATATAAAGACATGACCTGATAGGTAAAGCAACTCTCTTGTGTATACGTACCACGGGAATGTGTAATCAGCTGCTGTGAGCTGAGACTCACGTTTGTTTTCGGGCGATCACTCGTAAAATGATGTGAGCCGTACACGATGGTGCACTGTAATCGATTCGTTTACTTTGGTTTGTCTGGTTTTTTTTAAAGGCGAAAGCTTTAGATGCCTCATCAAACACGGAAGTTAACCGCCGGCGTCCCGCGTCGTCAACACAAGCGATACAGAAAATCATCACGTGGATGACGTCACATTCACGTCACAGCTCGATAAAATTTGTGCCGGCACCATGACCTCATTCAGCGTGATGTCATGTGAAGACGTCATCACCCATATGGTCACTTAGCATTGCCTCCGTGACCCGCGGGACGATCACGCAGGCCATGTAAAACCAGGTGACGTGCAGAAACCTCGCAATGCCTTCGATCCTGGGGGCAGTGCGAAACCACATTAGGTGCAGAAAGCTTTTGGAGGGGGGGGGCGGGGGAGGATCAAGGCATTGAATGAAGAAAAAGAACATGGCTTTCGCCGCCGTCGTCTTAGGCGAATGCGTTGGGACCTTGTGAGCTTGATTTTTTTTTTCGTGTATTTTACCTATGCGGTCAATTCTTCAAAATGTATAGGTCAGTCCCACATCTTGAGATCGATATTGCTGATCACCATGTTTTCATTTCCTGACGTAGACATATCATCAGACCACGCGTCGTGAGAATTATTTCTGGCCGAGTGGCCTTGCGCGCCACACGCCATATTATTACCGTTAGTGGTTACGCAAATCACGAGCATGTCAAGTTAGTGATGCCATATTACCTTACCAGGTGAACGATACGCCAGAGTTAATTACGCGAGTTATTTTTTTACTTTTGGTAGCGCGGCCACGCTGACGGACACATTCCGCTTCGCATGAAAAGGCTTGAAATAGCAAAGCGCGGGAGGCAGCCATGTAAGACGAATCGAACGCGCGAAATAAAAGAAAGGACATGAAGTGTGCAAATGCGTTAGCATGAGATATATCCATTTACTACGTATATATATCTGCTACGTTCTCCGTGTTATCATTGTGATCTCCAGCTTATTCTTTTCTGCGGCACGTTTACGATCGTCATTCCACGGGAAACTAAATAAAGCACCTTCGCTCACGATGGGTGCGCTCAGAATGCGTTCCTCAAACGGGCGCGTAAGTGCGGATGATTGCGGTGACAAAGCGGCTGAAAGAAATATAGAAAATCCCCGTTTCACAACCCACAAACGTGTTCTCTGTGTGGTGAGTCCCTGCAGTGTTATGCTTCAGTGACGCAGTATTAAATCTTGTCCATATTACCGCAACGCTGGCTATTAGCGGCCAAAATATCGGGCGCGTAGCAGACGGTCGCCGCTTGGACGCGGCATCCACCGCGGAGAAAGCCCACGGGTCCGGCACGGCAGCGCCGCGGCGTGGGAGTTTACCGCGAAAGGCCCTCACTCCTCCCATGTATTCGCGCGCCGCTTTGGACACTCCCCCTATTCTAGGTCCCTCTACCCATGGATGATGCGAAGGCAAGCGTCTTAACCACACGGCTATCCCGGGACGCTGGACAGAACATAGGATAGCCTTGTAATGTATCGCATAGCAAGAGGGCAGGAAAGGGAAATGAGGTGACAAGAATAGATGTGAAGGTGAGGAGGGTAATTGGAGGAGGGTAGAGTGTAAAGTAAAGCATATCATATCAAGAATAAGAAAGTGAAATGGAGAGAAAGAAATCCAGATAGAGAACGAAAGAGGATGAATCTGGGCGAGAGTAAGAATGACAGAGAAATAAATAAATAGAAATAAACAGAAAGATTGAAAAGCGACGGGAGGAAGGGAGAAGAAAGAATGAGAAAAATTTTCTAAAACTTAATGAAACAGGAAAAACCAGAGATACTTAGGTGCCCATCAGCTTCCCTGTCTCTTTAGAATTGCGCCTCCAGTCGAAATTTCGCATTTTAACATTCCTCTCCCTCTAATTGTTTCTCTTCCATTTATTCTCTCCCTTTCATGCTCGTTTTGCATTCATGGGACGGCGGGCATCCTGTCGTCCCATAATGGGGACGGGAGGATGCCCGCCGCCCCAGTTTAATTCGTAGAGCATCGGACGCGTTATTCGAAGGTTGCAGGTTCGGTCTCTGCTGGCGGGAGGTGATCGTTTAGTCCACTTTACTTTCTACAAATTTACATCATAATTACTACAAATAACATCCCGTGTATTTTCCTTGGCTTTCTTGTCTGTTAGTTCTAATTATGGTTTTCCCTAGCAAAGAAAAAATGAGGCCATAAAATTCCCCTTCTATCGTTAGTTGACATAACAGACGACAACCCATCATATGCAACCATGTGTGGGGTTCCCCCCTCACGAGTGAAGTCATGAGATCAAGACTTTCTAAGATAAATAGCCCCGCAAATAGATGCACCCCTAAAAAGAGGCCAACATTCATCGAAAAACATTTGCTAGCAGCCGCTGCCCGGTAATCCACACGCCATTACTTTCTTGTCTATATTTTCCTTAAGTAAGCTACTTTTAGGCGCATTCTGGTTCATTTTAAATAAGATACACATCTCGTCTTTACACTGCTATTTACTGTTATGTTGAAAATAAAATGCGCCACAAACTCTGCTACATTATGTAATTTGGAGAAATGGTGCTTCCGAGTAAAATGGTATGGTTGGTCTTGATCACTGACCCATATCGAATAGAGATCCGTCGTTTTAAATCGCCACATTCTAATTATTTCATTATTATTTGTATTGCTCTCATAAGTACTCCTTTTGGTTTGCTATCCTGGAATCCCACCGATTCACCGTGACTGCTTCTGTACGGAACCACCAACTGTTTTGTAAAAGCTGGCCTACCTTGTGCCGACAACAAATGATGGTGAAAGAGAGAGGGAGAAATTATTGGAAGGGCAGAAAGGTCAACTAATGGTGGTCGTTGCGACAGTAGAGTGTGCGTGTATAGGCTAAATGTCCTCTATAAATGCAGCTGTTAGTTGAGTACTCGCCCTTGTAATTTCTGGTGCCCCGTATCTTTTCTTTCTTTTTCCGGTGGTGAAGCAATGCCAAGGTAAATGCGTAATTATCAGTCCTCAAGGAAATAAAACAGTTTAAAGCGCAGCATTCGTGACGTCTGTCTTGGTGGCCCTCCTATATCACACCCGTTCATGTAGTAAAGGAATACCAAGGCTATGCTTATTGTTCGGTACTAGCAAAATTAAACGCGGGCGTTGCCATTTAAGCATTTTTTTTTGTATTTTGTTGATTTTGTGGTCTCGTAGCTACGAGGAACATGGCGGTTCCACACAAGGTCCTCTTTACTGTACACGAAATGTCCATGATGCCCATGAACCTGACGTAATATTCTCAATCGGCAGCACTCTGATAGCGAATGCGAAAGAAGCTCCTCGATTTCATGCATACAATTCGGTAAGTTGCTTCATATCGCTGATAATTTTAACCATGGCGGACGCTTTTTTTCTAACTGTACATTTAGCCATTTTAAACCAACAATCCTTCCAGTGATTGTGCCTCCCCGTTTCTTTACAAATGTTACCTCCACTTTTAACACGATATCGTTAAATAGCTCGCATCGCAGAAATTCTGGTGACGGCGTCGGTGTTGGCGCCGTTGGCTATGAGCGTAAAGTCATAAGCGTGTCCGTGGATGAAAAAATCGAGAAAGATGCACATAAAATCAGTAATAAAATATTCGGGTTTAGTGACAATCGGACCCAGGGGCGTCTGCGTGGCAAGCACATATTCTAGCACAAGGCCACATCATTGCTTGTAACTGCTCCGAAAAACAAAAAATACTATATAAATGTCATGTAGTGAAAGGAGTCTCGTTAACGCATGTACTATTGCGTGGCAGAAGCGTAGTATCGCGCCAGGCTTGAAAACACGTGAATTGCGCAGAGAGTTGGTGTTTTAAAAGATTCCCCGTTACAAAGCTCACAGCCATATTTAATCATTATCACTTGCAAAAGCCTCAACAAAGTGAGCAGCTGCCTCGGTTCACGTCTTGCCTTGCGGACGCGTAGTTCTGACTCTAGAGGAAAAGCTCCCCTTAGGGCCCATGCATTGAAACCTATAAATGCATGGGTGCCGCCATGATGGAACGATACTCAGCTATCGTGTGTCGTCCGACTCGCATTCACCACTCAATGCTGCAATCGCCCCTGACAAATTTCTGTATTATGGCTATCTGTTTCATCGCAGTTAGAGGCTGTCAGGTAAAGTCGAGTTGTTGGCTCATAGAAACAAAAAATTACACCATATCCCGCTAAAGGGAACCATGTGTA